>JAQZBX010024408.1:0-30194 GCA_029593785.1 Cabassous unicinctus
CAACACTTTATATAATCAGTGGGTCAAAGAGGAAATTGCAAGAGAATTCAGTAAATATCTTGAGACAAATGAAAATAAGAATACAACATACCAAAATCTATGGAACACCGCAAAGGCAGTGCAGAGAGGGTAATTTATAGCCCTCAATCCTTAAATTAAAAAGAAGAAAGAGCTAAAATTGAAGATTTAGCTGCATATCTGGAGGAATTAGAAAAAGAACAGCAAAATAATCCCAAAACCAAGCTGAAAGAAAGAAGTAGTAAAGATCAGAGCAGAAATAAATGAAATGGAGAACAAAAACAGAATAGAATCAACAAAACCAAAAGCTGGTTCTTTGAGAAGATCAATAAAATTGACAAACTCTTTCCTAGACTGACAAAAAAAGAGAGAGAAGACGCAAATAAATAAAATCAGAAATGAGAGGGGGTACATTACCACTGACCCTGTAGAAATGAGAGATAAGAGGATAGTATGAACAACTGTATGCCAACAAACTAGACACTGTAGACTAGATGGACAAATTCCTAGAAATAACGAACAACCTACACTACGTTAGAAGAAACAGAAGATCTCAACAAACCAACCACAAGGAAAGAGAATGAAACAGTCATCAAAAACCTCCCAAAGATGAAAAGCCCAGGACCAGAAGGCTTCATAGGTGAATTCTACCAATCATTCAAAGACGATCTAATACCAATCTTGCTCAAGCTCTTCCAAAAAACTGAACAGAAAAGAAAGCTACAAAACTCATTCTATGAAGCCAACATTACCCTAAAACCAAAACCAGATAAAGATACCACGAAAAAAGAAAATTATAGACCAGTATCACTAATGAATATAGATGCAAAAATCCTCAACAGAATACATGCAAATCAAATTAAAACTACAACGAGATATCATCATACACCTATTAGAAGGGCCACTATTAAAAAATTTGAAAACTCTTAAGTGCTAGAGAGGATGAAGAATGGTACAGCCACTGTGGAGAATTGTTTGGCAGTCTCTAAGGAAGTTGAATATAGACTTGCCATGTGACCTGGCAATACCATACACTAGTATAAACCTAGAAGTACTAAGAACAGTGACATGAACAGACATCTGCACACTTATGTTCACAACGGCATTATTCACAATTGCCAAAAGATGGAAACATTGGTGTCCATCAACCAATGAAAGGATGAATGAACTGTGGTATATATACATGGTGGAATATTATGCAGCAGTAAGAAGAAATGAAGTTGTGAAGCATATGATAACATGGATGAACCTGGAGAACATTATGTTGAGTGAAGCAAGCCAGACACAAAATGACAGATACTGTGTGATTGTGCTATTTTGAACTAAATATATCGTGTAAACTCATGGAGTTAATAATTAGAATATAGATCACCAGAAAACAGAATGAAGGTAGAGAATGAAAAGCTGAAGGTTAATCTGTACAGAACTGGTAAAAACATTGTTTGTAAATCTTTGGAAATAAATGGAAATGGTGAGAGCACATAATGGTGTTTGTGACTAACAGAGTTATTATATGGTTATGACAGTGGTTGAAACAGAAATCTAAGGACATGTCTATTACTAGAAGGAAAGCTAAAAAACGTAACACGGGACTATAACATAGTAAAACCTCTTGTGATGTATGTATATGGGTAATATTGTATATAAGACTTTTTACGAAAGATAAATACAAATAAACTAGAGAGTCGGAAACAATAGCAGGTATGTACAGCAGGGGAAGCATATATTGAGAAGTTATGTGTTTTGTTTGTTTTTTGTTTATTATTATTATTGGAATAATGAAAATTATCTAATAATGAATGCAATGATGAATGCACAACTTTGTGATTATACCAAATACCAATGTGTCCACTTTGGATGGATTTATGCTTTATTAATATGTATCAACAAAACTGATTTGTTAAAAAAAAATTCAATCAAAATTCCTAAGCACACTTCCAAAAGAAATGGAAAAGGCAATCACCAAATTCATTTGGAAAGGTAAGGGGTTCCAGACCCCATCTTGAAAAAGAAGAATGAAGTTGGAGGACTCATACTTCTTGACTTTAAAACTTACTACAAAGCTACAGTGGACAATACAGCTTGGTACCGGCACAAGGATAGATATATAGACCAATGGATATGAATTAAGAGATTAGAAATAGACCCTCACATCTATGGCCAAATGATTTTTTAAAAATTAATTTTATTGAAACATTCATAAACCATACAATCATCATAAACAGAATTCATTTCAAACATATTGGAGCATTTTCATTACTCCAAAAAATAAAAAATAAAAAAAAAAGGAAAGGAAAAACAACAAAACAAATGAACACAAAAAAACTCTACCCCTTAGTTGTCACCTCAATATCTCTATCCTTCCCCTGCCATACATAACTGCTAATCTATTTTCGTCTCTGTAATTTTTGTATTTACATTTTACATAGATGGACTCAAACAATATGCCATATTTTTTGTCTACTTTTATTTAGCATGCTACCTTTTTTTAAATCATTGATGGAAGATTATTAATATATTACTATACACTATGATCCATAGTGATTTTTGGTTGTATTTTTGTCCAAATATCACCCTGGTATTTACCTCTTGTAACATTAACATACATTTGTTCTGTTTCAGAGAAAACCATTCCTATATATATACTATTAACTGTATTCATTTTTCACAAAGGTTCGCTATGCTATACAGTCCCATGTTGCATTTTTTTTAGCTTTCCTTCTAGTGATATACTCATCCTTAGACTTCTACTTTCAACCATGATCATACCCATGTTAGTGCTATTAATTACAAAGCCTATGGTGTGCTTTTACCATTTCTATTCATTTCCAAAGATTTACAACCTTTTTTTTTTTTTTTTTACCAATTCTGCAGATTAAACCTCAGCTTTCCATTATCTAACCACATTATATTCTCTGGTAACTTAAATTCTAGCTATTAACACTCTATGGGTTTGCTCATTATATTCAGTTCATAATAGCAAAACCATACAATATTTGTCCTTTTGTGTCTGGCTTGCTTCATTCAACATAATGTCCTCCAGGTTCATCCATGTTGTCATATGCCTCACGACTTCATTTCTTCTTACAGCTGAATAGTATTTCATAGTGTGTATATACCAGAGTTTGCTTATTCATTCATCAGTTGCTAAGACCCCTGGGTTGTTTCCATATTTTGGCAACTGTGAATAATGCTGCTATGAACATCAGTGTACACATGTCTGTTCTTGTCACTGCTCTCAGATCTTCTGGATATATACCTAGTAGTGGTATTTCCAGGTCACATGGCAGGTATATATTTAACTTCCTTAGGGACTACCAAATAGACTTCCACAATGGCTGTACCATTCTACATTCACACCAATGTTGTAAAAGCATTCCTATCTCTCCACATCCCTCCAACACTTGCAGTTTCCTGTTGCTTTTTATTTTTTATTTTTTGACTTTATTTTGTACATTTAATAATTGAAAATATAAACAATTAAAAACTAAAAAGTAAACACAGATGAATAAATATATACATTTCTCAGTTAAATGTACTGGATACATATAAAAAAAATTTTTTTTTAAAGATTTATTTGTTTATTTTTTAATCCATTTTTACTAGCCCCCCTCCCCCCAACTATTTGCTGTTTTTGTGTCCATCCACTGGGCAATTCTCTATGTCTCTTTCCTGCCCTCTTCCTCATCTTGGCTCTCCCTTGTGTCACTCTCCCGTTACGTCATCATCTTGCTGCATGGTTTGGCGGGACCTGACGGCGCATGCACGTGCATGCACCTACTCGCGGGGCCTGGCAATGCACCCACACACAGGGCCTGGTGGCGTACCCGCTCGTGGGGACTGACGGCGCACCCATGCACAGGGCCTGATGGCCTGCATGCCTTCTATATTTATTTTTACTGGGAGGTCCCGGGGATCGAACCCAGGTCCCTCCATATGGGAGACGGATGCCCAACCATTTGAGCCAGATCCGCCCCTAAAATTTTTTTTGAATCAAACAATATGTTACACAATATATTTGGTTCACAGTAACGCATTCATACAGTATTTGTCCTTTTGTGTCTGGCTTGCTTCGCTCCAGGTTCATCCATGTTGTCATATGCTTTACGACTTCATTTCTTCTTACAGCTGCATAATATTCCATTGTGTGAATAGACCACAGTTTGTTTATCCACTCGTCTGTTGATGGACACCTGGGTTGTTTCCAACTTTTGGCAATGGTGAATAATGTTGCTATGAACATCAGTGTGCAGATGCCAGTTCGTGTCACTGCTCTCAGTTCTTCTGGATATATACCCAGTAGTGGTATTGCCGGGTCATGTGGCAAGTCTATATTCAACTTCTTTAGGAACTGCCAAACGGTCCTCCACAGTGGCTGTACCATTCTGCCCAGGAAGGAGGCTTCTCTTACCCTCCTGAATTCTGAGTCCCCCCACCAATAGTGTAGCTTCCCACTGCCCCAGACCCCATCCCCAAGCCTTTCCAGTGGCCCTCTGCCATGGTCTAAGTCCACGGGGGCAGGGACTGTACCCATCCCAGGAACTGGCAGATTGGCTGCTCAATAAATATTTGTTGAAAGATTAAAAAACAAAACAAAACAAAAAAAAACACTGAAGTGTTCCTATCTCTCCACAGTCTCTCCAACACTTGTACTTCTCTGTCTTTTTAATACTGGCCATTCTGATAGGTGTGAAATGATATCTCATGGTAGTTTTGATTTGCATTTCCCTAATCATGAGTGATGTTGAGCATTTCTTCATGTGTTTTTTTGCCATTTGTATTTCTTCTTGGAGAAATGTCTGTTCAAGTCTTTTGCCCATTTTATACTTGGGTCGTTTGTCTTTTTATTGTTGAGTTGTAACATCTCTTTATATATCCTGGATATTAAACCCTTATCAGATGTGTGATTTCCAAATATTTTTTCCCATTGAGTTGGCTGCCTTTTCACCCTTTTGACAAAGTCCTGTGAGGTGCAAAACTGTTTAATTTTGAGGAGGTCCCATTTATCTATTTTTTCTTCTGCTGCACATGCTTTGGGTGTAAGGTCCAAGAAACCACCACCTACTACAAGGTCTTGAAGAAGTTTCCCTACATTTTCTTCCAGTAGTTTTATGGTCCTGGCTTTTATATTTAGATTTTTGATCCATTTTGAGTTGATTCTTGTATAGGAGGTGAGATAGGGGTCCTCTTTCATTCTTTTGGTTATAGATATCCAGTTCTCCCAACACCATTTATTGAAGAGACTGTTTTTTCCCGTTAGTGTGGACTTGGTAGGTTTGTCAAAAACCAGTTGACTGTATACGTGAGAGTTTATTTCTGGGTTCTCAATTCTATTTCACTGATTGATGGGTCTATCTTTATGCCAGTACCATGCTGTTTTGACCACGGTAGCTTTGTAATATGTTTCAAGGTCAGGTAGTGAAATTCCTCCCACGTCGCTCTTCATTTTTAGAATGTTTTTGGCTGTTTGGGTGCACTTACCCTTTTAGATGCATTTGATAATTGCCTTCTCTAATTTTGTATGGTAAGCTGTTGGGATTTCGATTGGTATTGCATTGAATCTATAAATCAGTTTGGGTAAGATTGACATCTTCATGGTATTTATTCTTTCAATCCAAGAACACAGAATGTCTTTCCATTTGCTTAGGTCTTTTTAAATTTCTCTTAGCATTGTTTTGTAGTTTTCTGCACATAGGTCCTGTACTTCTTTGGTTAAATTAACTCCTAGGTATTTGAGTCCTTTTGTTGCTATTGAAAATGGAATTTCCCCTGATTTCCTCCTCAAGTTGTTCAGTACTAGTGTACAAAAACATTATCGACTTTTTGCGTGTTGATCTTGTATCCTCCCAATTTGCTGAATTCATTTATTAGCTCAAGTAGCTTTATCATGGATACTTCTGGATTTTCAAAGTACAAGATCATGTCATCCGCAAACAGTGAGAGTTTTACTTCCTCTTTTCCTATTTGGATGCCTTTAATTTTTTTTTTTTTCTTGTCTAATTGCCCTAGCTAGAACTTCTAATACAATATTGAATAACAATGGTAACAGTGGGCATCCTTGTCTTGTTCCCAATCTTAAGAGGGAAAACTTTCAACTTTCCCCATTGAGTATGATGTTGGCTGTGGGGTTTTCATATATGCTTTTTATCATATTGAGGAATTTTCCTTCTATTCCTATCTTTTGAAGTGTTTTTATCAAAAAAGGATGCTGGATTTTGTCGAATGCCTTTTCTGCATCGAGTGAGATGATCATGTGGGTTTTTTCCTTCAATCTGTTAATGTGGTGTAATACGTTGATTGGTTTTCTTATGTTGAACCAACCTTGCATACGAGGAATAAATCCCACTTGGTCGTGATGTATGTCTTTTGATATGGTGTTGGATTTGATTTGCAAGTATTTTGCTGAGAATTTTTGCATCTATGTTCATTAGAGAGATTGGTCTGTAATTTTCTTTTCTTTTAGAATTTTTATCTGGCTTTGGTATTACGGTGATGTTGGCTTCATAAATGTGTTGGGTAATTTTCCCTCCTATTCAATTTTTTGGAAAAGTTTAAACAGGATTGGTGTTAATTCTTTTCAAAATGGTTGGTAGAATTCACCTGTGAAGCCATCTGGTTCTGGACTTTTCTGTGCTGGGAGATTTTTGATGACGGATTCAATCGCCTTAAATATGATTCATTTGTTAAGTTCTTGTTATTTCTTATAGCGTCAGTGTAGGTTGGTTATGCATTTTCTAGGAATTTGTCCATTTAACTAGGTTGTCTAGTTTGTTGGCATATATTTCTCATAATATCCTCTTATGATTCTTTTTATTTCTGTGGGGTCATTTGTAACTTCCCTCCTTTAATTTCTGATTGTATTTATTTGCATCTTCTCTTTTTCTTTGTTAGTTTAGCTAGGGGTTCGTCAATTTTATTGATCTGCTCAAAAAACCAGCTTTTGGTTTTGTTGATATTCTCTATTGTTTTTCTGTTCTCATTTTCATTTATTTCTGCTCTAATCTTTATTTTTTCTTTCCTTCTGCTTGCTTTGGGATTGGTTTGCTGTTCTTTTTCTAGTTTCTCTAGTTGTTCAGTTAAATCTTTGAGTTTAGTTCTTTCTTCTTTTTTAATATAGGCATTTAGGGTTATAAATTTCTCTCTCAAGACTGCCTTTGCTGTATCCCATAAGTTTTGATACGTTGTGTTCTCGTTTTCTTTTGTCTCAATATATTTACTAATTTCACTTGCAATTTCTTCTTTGACCCACCGATTATTTAGGAGTGTGTTGTTCAGTCTCCACACATTTGCGAATTTACTTTTTTCCTGTCTATGACTGATTTCTAGTTTCATTCCATTACAATCTGAGAAGGTGCGTTGTATAATTTCAATCTTTTTATATTTATTGAGAGCTGAATTGTGACCTAACATTTGGTCTATCCTGGAGAAGGATCCATGGGCACTTGAGAAGAATGTATAATCCGCTGAGTTTGGATGCAGTGTTCTGTATGTCTGTTAGGTCTAACTTGTTCATCATATTGTTCAAGTTCTCTGTTTCCTTGTTGACCTTCTGTTTAGTTGTTCTATTTAATGATGTGAGTGGGGTGTTGAAGTCTCCAACGATTATTGTAGAAAAATGTCTATTTCTCCATTCAGTTTTGCCAGAGTTTGTCTCATATATTTTGGGGTACCCTGGTTAGGTGCATAGATATTTATGACTGTTATATCTTCCTCATGGAATGTCCCTTTTATTAATATATAATGGTGTTCTGTATCTCTTATAACTTTTTTGCATTTAAAGTCTGTTTTGTCTGATATTAGTATAGCTATACCTGGTCTTTTCTGGCTACTATTCGCATGGAGTATCTTTTTCCAACCTTTCACTTTCGGCCGGTTTGTATCCCTGGGTCTAAGGTGAGTTTCTTGTAAGCAGCATATGGATGGCTCATGTATTTTTATCCATTCTATCAGCCTGTATCTTTTGATTGGGGAGCATAATCCATTCACATTCAATGATATTACTGTAAATGCACTATTTAATTCCTCCATTTTATTCTTTGGTTTTCATATGTCATCTTGTTTTTGTCTCTCTTTTTACTCTTTTGGTTATACTTTCTGCTATTCTTTCTTCTATACTCTCCTCAAGCCTCTCTCTCCTGTCTTTTTCTTTCAGGTTCTAAGGCTTCCTTTAATATTTCCTGCAAAGGTAGCTTCTGTTTTGCAAACTCTCTTAGTTTTTGTTTGTTTGTGAATATTTTATACTCACCTTCATATTTGAAGGGCAATTTTGCTGGATAAAGAATTCTTGGCTGGCAGTTTTGCTCTTTCAGTTTCCTAATTTTATCATACCACTGTCTTCTCCCCTCCATGGTTTCTGAAGAGAAATCTGCACTAAGATTTACTGGACCTCCCTTGTACATGATCGTTTGCTTCTCTAGCTGCTCTGAGAATTTTCTCTTTATCTTTGACATTTGACATTCTGTGTAGCATGTATCTTGGCGTAGGTCTGTTTGGATTTATTCTCATTGGGGTATGGTGTGCTTCTTGGACATATAAGTTCATTTCTTTCATGAGAGTTGGGAAATTACAGCTATTATTTCCTCAAATACTCTTTCTGCCCCTTTTCCCTTCTCTTCCCCTTCTGAAATTCCCATGATACGTATGTTGTTGCGTTTTGTGTTGTCATTCAACTCTCCCTTGCTCAATTTTCTCCATTCTTATCTCTCTTCAATTTTAGCTGCTCTGTCTTCGGTATCATTTATTCTTTCTTCTCTCATTTCCAGTCTGCTGTTTTAAGCCTCAAATGTGTTTTTGACCTCACCTATTGTGTTTTTCATTTCCATGAACTCCGTTACTTTTCTGTTCAGGATTTCAAATTCTTCTTTGCATTCGCTCAATGTCTTTTTGATGTCATTTATCTCTTTAACTATATTGTCTTTGAACTCATTATTTTGATTTTGGAAATTTGTGCTTATCTCGCTGATTAGTTATCTCAAATTCTGCATCTCTTCTGGGTCTTTGACATATTCTTTTCTTGTGCCACTTCTTCTACTTTCTTAGTATGGGCTCGTAATTTGTTGCTGGTGTATAGGCATCTGGCTAGGATGTAGTTTACTCAGATGCTCAATGTCTTTCTCTTTTATAGGGATTTAGTGGCAGAAGGCTGTGAGTTACCACAGCTCTTTGATTTTTGGCTCGGCCTGGATCATTAGGTTTGTCCTGCCAGTTGCTCAAAATGGGCACCGGACCCAGTAATTGGTTGTAGAGTCACTTTCTAGGGTCTTAGGCAGGGAGGCTATAGAGGCCAGGAAAAGCCTCTCCCCCTTATTTTTAATTTTCTGTTGCGCACTTCCTTGCTCTGCCAGGAGATGGCGCTGTTTGGCAGCTCTCAATTCAATGCCTGGTCAGAGTGTATTTGTTGTAACACAGACCGGATCAACATGATAGAGCTTCCTGTCGAGGCTAGGAGCCTTGTAATTCAAATTTTCTCTGAGATAGTTCTCTAGCCTTCTCTGGCAGCCCCCTCCCTTTTTCTGGCTGGGAAATATTTCCACTCCCCTCTGAGTTCTTAACAATCAGTCCCTGTTAGTAGAGAAGAAGATTGGGAGGGTTTTATCTCTTTAGCCCGTTGCAGGCTCCAAGGCAAACAATGGAGCAGCCTGGAAGGGCTCCCGGGACACAGCAGACCAAACCTGCCATTCAAAAGCCAAGTTAACCCCAGGCTGCATTCCCCTCTCTCCCCTCTCCTGTGGAGTCCTCAACAATTAGTCCCGGCTAGAAGAGAGGGAGATTGCCAGGGTTGGATCTCTCCAGTCCTTCACTGGCTCCCAGGGCAAACCGCCATATGGTCCCACCTGGCCTCGAGTAGTCTGTGGGGCACAGCAGCCCAAATTTGTGGGTCAGAACCTGAGTCAGCTTAGGCTGTGTCCCTCTCTCTCCCCTTTCCTGGGGTGGTAGGTCCCTGGAGTCCCCTTTGTCTGTAGTCGCAGGCCCAGAGGCCCAAGAATTCTAATAGTCTTTAGTGTGGGGGAGGGTGCCCGCAGCAGCCGCCGCCACTGGTTCCAACTCACGGTTCTGTCATCACGATTTCCCTCTTTGTCCTGCTCTCTTCTGGGTGGTGTCTAGCCTTCACCTGCTGTCCTAAACCCTAGAAGATCTTTTTCGGGGCTGTTTCAGTCTGTCCTCTAGCTATTTTCTTGGAGAAGATTCCTGTGTCTTACCAGTCCGCCATTTTCCCGGAAGTCGCTTTTTTTTTTTTTTTTAATAGTGGCCATTCCAGTAGGTGTGAAATATCTCATTGTAGTTTTGATTTGCATTGTCCCAATAGCAAGTGATGATGAACTATTTTTTCATGCATTCTTTTGCCATTTGTATTTCTCCTTTAGAAAAATGTCTATTCAGATCGTTTGCCCATTTTTAAATTGGGTCATTTGTCTTTATATTGTTGACTTTATATATCATGGATTGCAGCAGTTTGAGATTATTTTAGGAATCCCAAATAAAGAAAAACTATGCTTGTAAACTAATCTATTCTTCGTGTGTGGTACCCTTTATTGCATTAAATTCAATGGAAGGGCCTTTGAATAGATTACTTGGTAAGACTGCTTTAGGGCATTTGATTGGGCTACATCAGTGAGGTGTGACTCAGGTTGCGTCTCTAATCCCTTGCTGGATCTGATATAAACAGAACCACAGAGACAGACAGATACAGGAAAAGAGTGCTGCCATGTTTGATTCTGCCACTTGAGAGAGAAGATTGCAGGAAACAGAAGCCCCTGAGAGGCTCAAAGAATTGAGGCCCATGAAAAAAACAAGCCTGATGTCTGGTTGCTCACAGGTGAACTCCCAAGGGCTAGTAGATTTGGGAGGGGAAGGGAGAGAACTATGCAGAGACTGGAGACCATCTTGTTTTACCACGTGGTAACAATGCCAGGATTAACAGTAGTTAACTTTGGTGAGAAAGCATCTTTGCTGATGCCCTGATTTGGACATTTCATGGCCTTGGATCTAGAAGCTTTTAACTGAAATAAATCCCCATTATAAAAGCCAACAGATTTCTGGTAATTTGCATCAGCAGTCCTTTGGCAAACTAAAATATGGATATTAGACCCTTGTTGAGTGTGTGATCTTCCAAATGTTTTTTCCCATTGAGTAGGCTTCCTTTTGACCCTCTTCACAAAGTCTCCTGAGGTGCAAAAGTGTTTAATTTTGAGGAGGTCCCATATATCTGTTTTCTCTTTTGTTGCTTGTGTGTTGGGTGTAAGGTTTAAGAAAGCCCCACCTACTATAAGACCTTGAAGTGTTTCCCTACATTATCTTCTAGGAGTTTTATGGTCCAGGCTTTTATGTTTAGGTCTTTGATCCACTTTGAGTTGGCTCTTGTATAGGGAATGAGATATGGGGGGGGATTCTCTTTTACTTTTGATTATTGATATCCAGTTCTCCCAGCACCATTTGTTGAAAAACCTGTTCCGTCCTAGAAAAGTGGACTTCCAGGATTATCAAAAATTAGTTATGTTCTGAGCACCACCCCCCCCCACTGTTGCCACTGCCAAGCTCCACCTCTGCTGAACACTGGGAGATGCAGGGAGCAATCACATCAAAGCGCCCAGCTTGCCACCTCACTGTCCCTGCAGCTTCTGAGGGGCCAGCAAGACTATGAATCTTTGAAATGCTTTGCTGATTTTCAAAAGAAACCAGATGATGATTCCACTTCCAAGTACAAGTGACAGCCAATCAGATTTGTTTTCTGAAGAAACCACCTGTGACAATAATACCTTGATAACCACGCCAACTCTTAGTCCCAGCCAGGAGCTACTTCCAACAGAACTGAATGTAACTTCCCCACACTAAAAGAGCAATGTGGGTCATGTGTAGACACAGCTCATGTCTCATTAATCACACTAACCAAAAGATCCTGTGGTACAGATTCAAAGTCTGAGAATGTGACTTCACCAGTGAAATGACCACAACTACTGGAGACTACCAAATGATCCAAAGAAACCAATCAATCTAAACAGAAGAATCGATGTCAGCGCTACCACTGTCAAACCAAACTGGAGCTGGTGCAGAAGGAATTGGGTCATATCACTGCAGTTACGTGTTCTGTATGTTACATCGCTCCCTGAGCAGCGTGACTGTGTTTGACCATATGGGCTGCGGCTGAGAAGAAGCCATAATAAAAATGGAGCAATTGGACTATAAAGTGGGGTGCTCCTGCCAGCACATTGAAGAGGAGTGCTCCAGAAGGCCAGGTGCAGCCGCCACATGATGCTGTCCTTAGCTCACTTAAGTTAGCCTTATTTAGGACAAAGTAAGCCAGATACCTTGTATTAGACACATATCTGACTACATCCAGTCCATTTTCTTTCTTTAGACAGCCATCCTGGTACTGTAATTTAGGGGCTGATGGTGGTTGCAATTTATCTCTGGCTAGTTTACTAAGCTGCCGACTAGCCATTGTATAAAATTCAAACATGAAGAATAAGGGAAAAAATCAGTTGACCATAGAGGTGTGGGTCTATTTCTGAACTCTCAATTTGATTCCACTGAACAATGTGCCTATCTTTATGCCAGTATCATGCTGTTTCGACCACTGTAGCTTTATAATATACTTCAAGGTCAGGAAACGTGAGCCCTCCAACCTTGTTATTCCTTTTTAGGATGTTTTTGGCTATTCAGGACCCCTTTCTCTTCCAAATAAATTTGGTGATTGACTTTTCTATTTCTGTAAAGTAGGCTGTTAGAATTTTGATTGGGATTGTGTTGAATCTACAAATCAATTTAGATAGAATTGATATAGTCACGATGTTTAGTCTTCCAATCCATGAACCCGGAATGTCCTTCCATTTGTTTTAGTCTTCTTTGATTTACCAGTGTTTTGTAGTTTTCTGAATATAGATGTTTATATTCCTGGTTAAATTAATTCCTAAATATTTGAGTCATGTTGACCTTGTATCCTGCCACTTTGCTGAACTCTTTAATTAGCTGTAATAGCTATGTCATAAATATTTTAGAATTTTCTAAATATAGGATCGTGTCATCTGAGAATGTTCAGAGTTTTACTTCATCTTTTCCAATACGGATGACTTTTATTTCTTTTTCTTGCTTAATTTAATTACTCTAGCTAGAACTTCTAGCACAATGTTGAACAACAGTGGTGACAGTGGGCATCCTAGTCTTGTTCCTGATCTTAGAGGAAAACCTTTCAATCTCTCCACATTGAGTACAATGTTGGCTATGGGATTTTCATATATGCTCTTTATCATGTTAAGGAGCTTTCCTTCTATTCCTATCTTTTGAAGTGTTTTTATCAAGTAAGGATGCTGGGTTTTGTCAAATGCCTTTTCTGTATCAATCGAGATGATCACGTGTTTTTTTTCCTTCAATTTGTTAATGTGGTGTATTACATTAATTGATTTTCTTATGTTGAACCACTCTTGCATAACGAAAATAAAACCCACTTGATCATGATATATGATTCTTCTGATATGACGTTGGATTCGATTTGTAAGTATTTCGTTGAGCATTTTTGCATCTATGTTCATTAGAGAGTTTGGTCTTTAATTTTCTTTTCTTGAAGTACCTTTATCTAGCTTTGGTATTAGGGTGATATTGGCTTCATGAAATGTGTTGGGTAATTTTCCCTCCTTTCAATTTTTTGAAAGAGTTTAAACAGGACTGACATTCATCCTTCTTGAAATGTCTGAAAGAGTTCACCTTTGAAGTCATCTAGTCCTGGATTTTTCTTTGTTGGAAGATTTTTGATGACTGCTTCAATCTCTTTACTTGTGATTGGTTTGATGAGTTCCAGTATTTCTTGTAGAGTCAATGTAGGTTGTTTGTGCATTTCTAGGCATTTGTCCATTTCATCTAGGTCGCCTAATTGCTGGCATCAAGTTTCTCATAATATCCTCTTATGATCAAATTTTATTTCTGTGGGGTCAGTTGTAATGTCTCCTCTTTCATTTCTGATTTTATTTGCATCTTCTTTTTTTTCTTTCTTAGTCAAGCTAAGGGTTTTTTGATTTTATTAATATTCTCAAAGAACCAATTATTGGTTTTGTTGATTTTCCCTATTGTTTTTTGTTGTTCTCAATTTCATTTATTTCTCCTTCCTCCCTTCCTCCCTCCCTTCCTTCCTGCTTTGGGAATGGTTTGTTGTTCTTTTTCTAGTTCCTCCAGGGGTTCTATTAGATCTTTGATTTTAGCTCCTTCTTTTTAAATATAGGCACTCAGGGTTATAAATTTCCCTCTCAGCTCAGCCTTTTCTGTATCACGTAAGTTTTGATAATTTGTGTTATTTTCATTCATCTTGAGTTATCTAATTTTTCTTGCAATTTCTTCTTTGACCCACTGCTTGTTTAGGAGTGTGCTGTTTAGCCTCCATATATTTTTGAATTTTCCCCTTTTCCACCTATTGCTGATTTCCAGCTTCATTCCATTATGACCGGAGAAAGTGCTTTGTATAATTTCAATCTTTTTAAATTTACTGAGAACTGTTTTGTGACCTAACATGATCTAAACTGGAAAAACATTCATGAGCACTTGAGAAGAACGCTTAACTTGCTGATCTGGGGTGCAACATTCTCTATATGTCTTTCAGGTCCAGCTCGTTTATCATATTGTTCAAGTTCTCTATTTCCTTATTGATCTTCTGTCTAGTTGTTCTACCTATTGATGTGAATGGTGTGTTGAAATCTCCAAGTATTACTGTACAGACATCTATTTCTCCTTTCAGTTTTGCCAGAGTTTGCCTCATGTATTTTGGAGTATCCTGGTTAGGTGCATATGACTGTTACTACCTCTTCGTGGATTGTCCCTTTTATTAATACATAATGGCCTTCTACATCTCTTATCATGTTTTTGCATTTAAACTCTATTCTGCCCAACACCAGTATAGCTACCCCCGCTCACTTTTGATTATTGTTTGTGTGAAATATCTTTTCCCAACCTTTTCACTTTCAGTTTAGTTGCAACCTTGGGTAAAGTGAGTCTCTTGCAGACAACATACATATGGCTCATGTTTGTTTTCGTTTTTTTATCTATTCTGTCAGCTTATGTCTTTTGATTGGATGATTTAATCCATTAACATTCAATATTATTACTGTAAAGGCATTACTTACTTTAACCATTTTATCCTTCGGCTTTCATGTCTGTCTTTTTACCCTTTTGGTTACACTTTTAGATAGTCTTCACTTCTACACTCTCCTCCAAGCCTCTCTCTCCTGTCTTTTCTGGTTGCAGAACTTCCCTTAGTGTTTCCTGCAGAGCCAGATTCTTGTTTACAAGCTCTCTTAGTTTCTTTTTATCTGTGGATATTTTAAATGCACCATCATATTTGAAGGACAGTTTTACTGGATAAAGAATTCTTGGCAGACAGTTTTTCTTCTTCAGTACCTTAATTATATTATACTACCACCTTCTTCCCTCCATACTTTCTGAAAATAAATCTGCACGAAATCTTACTGGGTGTTCCTTGTATGTGATGGTTTGCTTCTTCCTTGCTGTTTTCAGAATTTTCTGTTTATCTCTGGCATTTGGCATTCTGAGTATTATGCGTCTTAGAAGAGTTCTATTTGGATTTATTCTGAATGGACTATGTTGTGCTTCTTGGACCTGTATATTCATTAGATTTGGGAAGTTTTCCATCAGAATTTCCTCAAATACTCTTTCTGCCCCTTTTCCCTTCTCTTCTCCTTCTGGAATTCCCTAACACTTATGTTGGTGCACCTTGTGCTACCATCAACTCCCTGAGACCCTGCTCATTTTTTTGCATTCTTTTCTCCCTCTGTTCTCTCTTTTCAATTTCAGCTGCTCTGTCTTCTTAAGTAGCTGATGCTTTCTTCTATGATTTCAAATCTGTTGTATGCCTCTATTATATTTTTATTCTCACTTGTCATTCATTCCCATAAGCTTTTTTGTTTTTCTATTCATGTTTTCTATTTTTCTTTGTGCTTTCCCAGTATCTTCTTAATGTTGTTTATTTATTTAGCCATATTGTCTTTCAAATCCCTGATTTGATTTAGGAGATTTGTATGAACCTCATTGATTAGTTGTTTCAAGTACTGTGTCTCGTCTGGAGCTATGATTTGTTCCTCTGCCTGAGGCATATCTTCCTTTTTCTTAATATGGCTTGTAATTTTTTGCTGATGTTTATGCATCTGATTATGATGATGAGTTTACTCTGATGGACAGTTTCTCTCTCTTTCCTAGGGATTTACTGTTAACTGGCTGTGTGCTACTGCTGTTCTTTGATTTTTGGTTCATCTTGTTCTGTATCTTTAGGATTGCCTGTTTAACTGCTCAAACCAGGGCTAAGGACCCAGAGTAATGGGGTACAGATCCATTTCCAAAGATCTTAGAGAGAGGGGCTGTATTAGTCTGATGCAAAGTACCAGAAATCTGTTGGCTTAATTTTAAAATGTGTATTTCTTTAGGGTGCTTACAGTTACAAGGCCCTAAAGAGTCCAACTCAAAGTACCCTTAAAGGTACTTCCTCACACAAAGTCTGTTGCCACATGTTGAAGTAAGATGGTGGGTGATGTCTGTGAGGGTTCAGCTTTCCTCTTTCCTCTTAAGGCTCTGTGGTCCCAGCTTATTCTGATATCAGCTGTAGGCTGGCATAGGGCTCGTCTCTCTTCCTCTGGCGCTTGTTTCTTTCTGGGCTCAGCTGCTCTGTTCTCTTCACAAGGTCAGCTATAAACCATCAGGCTCATCTCTCTTCCAGGGGCCACAGGATCCTCCGTGTATCTTCTGTGTGTCTACTTCTTCTGTGTCCTTGATTGTCCATTTATATAGCCCACCAAGGGGGCAGGGACTCAACTCTGCATGCCCTAATGACATGGTTGAAACAAAGCCCTAACCTTAACATAATTTAATCAAAGGCATCTAAGCTGACTCTAATACAATCAAAGGGTATCACGCCCAGAAGAATAGACCAGTTTACAAACGTAATTAAATATCTATTTTGTAATTCATAAATAATATCAAACTGCTACAGGGGCAGTAAAGTTGCCAGATTGCCTTTTATTTATTTATTGTTATTCTTCCCTTCTTTGCATGCACTTTCCTGATCTGTCAGCAGATGGTGCTCTTTGGCAGACCTCTCAACTCAAACCTCAGACTCTAGTGGGGAATGCATTCAGCATAAACCTGCCTAGGCAGAAGGTGCAGAAGCAATTTCTACTACTATAATACCTACGTCTCTCATGCACAGAAATAAAGTACTTGGCAAATAGCTATATCCTACATTTTTTTAGCCTTCCTTTCTTTATATGTATCTCACCCATTAAAATTCAGTGTTTGTTTAAAGATATTACACATCTTTTAGTACTAAATACTTACTTTTGTAGCTCAATACTTTTGTCTCTTTCCTCTTTAAGTTTCCTTTCCTTGTTTTCAAATTTTTCTTTCACGTCTTTTACTTGTTTTTCAAGATGACAAAGAAGTTCTCCTTTATCATGCCACTTCTGATTAAGGGTACTAATATGAGAATAATTAAAAATATTAAATTGGTCACACGAAATTACTGAGTCACAGCATTTTATCTCTTAATGGGAAATGTGTATACCTGTAAGCTTTTCTAATTTCCTCAAGTTTCATTTCCTTTTCTTTCAACTGTTGTTTTAGTTTTTCTTTTCTTTCATTGTGCCTTTCCAATTTCCCCATTACATCATCCAGTTGTGAAGATTTTTCCTCAAGTTGTTCCTGAGTACATTTTTGTATTTCAGTGATTTGTTCTTGTAATGTTTTAATGTGTGTTTCTCTTTCCTGTAAACACTTCCAAGAAAAAAATTAGGACTTTATTTGAATCATCAATGAATGCTTTAGAAAAGTTTTACAAAACCTTTTTTTCACAATTAAAAACATCTCCATCACTTTGTATTACATGCAATTAAGAATGATCAGAGTTTTGTTCTATTTATACTTTTTATTCAGTAAGTCAGTAATTATCAGTCAGGGAGGTAGAAAAAGGAAAGGAAAAGAAAGCAGTACAATAAAAATCTCAAGAGGTGTGTTTAAAGTTTGAAGAAAATTCAACTTCAATTAATATTCATATTCTGAAAAGATATGCTTTCATGATAGAAACAGAAAATTATAGGCATCAATAGTATACATCAAGGACTAATGTTTACTGTGCATGTATGTATAATATTACAAATTATACTATTTCAAGTGTGCTAAAACAAGTGTTTTCTGCATTATGGTAAGCAAATGTGTTACTTTAAAATACTGATTTCATCACTATTAAGAAGTAACACCCTCGAATACTTATTATATCTTCTATGCTACGAGTCAAGTTTATCCTATATTTGCATACTAGAAATTAGAAGATAATTTAAAAAAGGCACTATTAACGTTCATAGGCATTAGGCCTCATATGTAATATTTATTCTAATGAACATTTATCTGCTTTATAAAGGTACGCCTGAAGTGTGGAACAGCTCTGCAATACATCAATTACTACTGAAATCAGTATTTTGCTGTAAGTGAGACTGTATGAAATCAGTAATTCTAATTTTTACCTTGTTCCCAACCCTCGTTTTTTGTTGTTTTTGTTGTTGTTTCTTTTGGGAAATAGAAGATGGAAGCACTCAAACACATATTAGACAAGGCTTATTTAAGTATTGTATTCTTCATTGTGCTTATATATCTAAAAATTCTAAGTAAAGATGTCAGGTAATCTGGTCTCAATATATATTTTCATAACAGCCATGATTTATTGATTTTCTCCCCACGACGATTTGAAGCACTTGTGTGGGCAGTCCTGACACATATTATCAGGAATCCAAAAAAGGTTATAAACCTTTCTTAAGAAATAACCCTATTACTAAAAAAAGAACAATAAACATTGTAGCATCAGAGAAAGTCTTGTGATATATGCATACCAAAAAGTACCAAGATAATATATGGGGAGGAAAAAGAACTTTAAAAATTTCTGTTTCTGATTTTTATTGTCAGAAGTTACTTAGTTTAAAACATCAAACTCCAAATTATGTAGATCAGGTCACTAACCCTTTAGATACTCTGATGTATTTATTGCAGAAGGATATTATGCCCAACTATCTTTGTAGATTATGTGATTAGTTGGAAACTATCCTCAATAGTCATGGTACATCTGAGGCTCAAACAATGTTTTTTAGAGTAAATATACTAAATTATAAAAAATAATTTTAAAAAGTTTAGGATATGCACTTAACGCTGTTTCTACAATGTTGGGTTAAGTTTTGGAAAATTTTTTTTTACTAAAACTCTAAAATGAAAACAAATTTATTTTGGTTTTTGGCTCCACTGTCATTCACCGAAATCATTTCCTTCTAGAACTCTGCTCAGAGACTGAAAAGAGGACAGCAACTTACTGTGGAAATAGCTATATCAAAAATAATGTGTTATATTTCAGTATCATCTTTGTGCTGTGAATTTGAACGCACATCACCAATCTGTCGAATATTTAGCTTAACTCGAAGGAAAACGATTGGCAACATTTCTTAAACAACGAAAAAGGTTTACTGCTAAAAAAAAAAAATTTCAGTAATAATCTTTTGTTGTAGCTTGGCATATATGAAAGCCTTGAAATTTTAAATATACTGAAAACAAGACTTGTATTTATATTCTAATAACTATAGATATAGGAAAGAATGATAAATATGTTTATTATCTGAATTTAATTAAATTCTCAAGGAATTTCTTGAAAATAATCAAGGGAAAAAAAAACAAACAAATCTTACCTACTTATTTTAAAAGATGAGTCCCTAACTTTGTGGCTTACCAATTTGTAAGTTTCTTAAAAATCCTTTTCTCAGTTTTTTCACACTTTAAAAGATAATCTCCAGGAGAAATTTTTAGAATCAAGTTTGATTCAGTGTCCAAGATAACTTTTTAGAAAACTCCTCTGGAGAATTTTCAGATAAAACATTTTGAAATAAGTGGCAACTAGCATGCTGTTTTAAGATAGCCCATATTGAAGAAGAGGGTAAAAACACCTTCCCTCCAGAGTTAAGTAGGAATATTTCAAAATCTATTCATACACTCTTAAACAAAATGCTAATTTCCTTGTGAGCCCTAACCCTATCTTTCCAGTTATTTTAAGGGTTGGTATAGCGTTCACCATAAAATTCTGAAGTAAAATTCATTTAAAATTAACAAAGAAATATACTGCACTTTTAAGAGGAAAGGGGCAAATATTCAAAAAGAAAACACATGATAGTTGTGTTTTAAACTCCACGAAAGTTAGGGATCATCGAGACAAAACTTTTTTGGATACTCTGATCCACTGATTTCCAAACCTGCTATTTGCTCTTTTCCCAAAACAAAATGTCAAACTTACATCTTTCAATTTTCTAATGGTTTCAGTTTGGTCTTCTATGATTTTGTTCTTAATTCTCAATGCATCACAATCACGTTCATTTGCCTTTCGCAGAGATTCATTCTCGCTACATAAATTTTCAATTTTGGCCTCTAATTTACCACGATTTTGGGATAAAGAGACTCCTAAAGAAATAAACACGATCAGTAACAAACTTTCAGACTGGAAATTTTGCATTTTATGAAAATCTAATTTAACAAAGTATAACACAGTGAATATAATGGGAAAAAAAACTGAATGAAAAATAATATAAATGAAGAGGAAGAAAAGGGAAGAGAACAAGAGGCTTTTAAAGATTAGTTGCTATTTAAAAATCTAAAGCCATGAATAAGATCAAGAACAGTTAACTCAGATATGTAATATTTAATTAGATACGTTATGCCATTCAAACAAAAAAAATCATATTAAAAAATCCTACTTGAAATGGACAAATGCGCAATGCTACATTAAGACCAACATCTAGCTATTCATAATTCATAAGGTCATAAGATAGTGACTGTCTCTTACTTTACAGTGATTAGAAAGAGAATGAGATTGAGGGTTCCCTAAACTTAAAGCAGTTTCCATTCCTTATACTACTTTACATTTCTGCTGCAAAATAGGATGTTACAGGTACCTGAAGGAAAACAAAGGCTGCATGCTGTACAAAGAATTTAAAATTACTGTATAAGAAAGAAATATTTTCAATGACTTATTTAGTTGTAATATTTTAAAGATATACCTGTTCAGAAATGGGGCCAAATTACATACTTGAAATAAAGAAAACAAAAAACAAATCAGGGCTATGCCTTCTTAATTGGTATAATAAACTATTTCCCATTTCCTAAGTGGCACTTTATTTCTGTTTAGCTGACCAATGCTTACTTAGCCTTCCAGATCAGGTGTCACTGTCTTTTGAATACCTTCTTTGGTTTAGAGGCAGAGTAAAGTTCTTCCCTCTCTCCAATAACCAGATTTATTAGTTTTTAAGAATAATGGACTATTTTCCCCTTGAAAATTTGAAAATTTTACCCTGTTGTGCCAGCTCTTGTCCCCATACTTTTCTTTCTGTCCTTAAACCATGAATTAGTGATTCCTTGGCTGCTAGCTCGGAAATAAGCTGGACTTTTTCATGCTTGAGAAGTTCTATTTGAATACTCTTCTCTTTGTCTTCTTCAATCAAAATTTCAAGGGTGCTGATTTGATTCTGTATACCCCCCAAAATATGGAAAAATTAATAATGTGAAGTAATTATGAGGTACTTTTTTATTTTCTAATTTTTTTATTTTATGAGAAAAAAATGTTAAACACAAAGTAAAAATTTGAAAATTTTACATCATAAAAACCTATGCTTTTATTAACCAAAGAGAAATGTCATTTAAGAGCCCATTCCTTTAAATACTGGATTTTATGTTACTATTTTAAAAGAACAACCACCTTATAATACCCCCAAAGTTCTCATCAAGTATTTATACCACTAGCCTAAAACCATCTTTCAGTAAATAAGTTATCTTGGGCAAAAGGGTGCTAATGTTTAAAATGGAGACAACAGCAATCAAGAGATTATTTTTTAAATTATTATAGGAAAATATATCTAAAAATAACCACTACCATGACAAAATTATTATTAGCAATTCAAGTGGTATTTCCCAAACTTCAAACATCCAAGTGTCACCTTCACAATTTTTGCTTTGTCTCTGTACAACTGGCACCTATTTACTTAATATATCTCTTAAAATTAATTATTTTACTTATATACTATTTTATTGTAAGCAATGTCATCTGTGAAATCATAGGTTTGATCCCCTAGTTACATAACTTTTCTTGTACATGTCAAAATATATAATTTATATCACTTAAAAGTTCATTTTGTGTACTTCCTAAAATCATAACACATTTAAAAAACTGATATAAAAATTTAAAGGAAATATAATGTTACAGTCTTACCTGTAAATTTGCTGCTGTTTCCTGTTTCAATTTGGAAACTTCTGCAAGTTTTATTTTTTGTTCTTTCACCATAGAGGTCAGATCTTTAATTAAAGAGGAAGACTCATTTTCTTTTCGTTGAGCCCAAACAAGAGCATGTTTGCTCTTTGCTAACTCAGTTGCAACATTTTCAAAACCATCTTTAACCTATATTTCAAAATTGCATTATAAATAGCAGTTCTCCAAGCATTTGGAAAATATTTGATTCTGGAAATAGTTTATTTCTTTCATTTGTTGAATCAGAGTTTCAGCAAAAGAACAAATTCAGAGCTAATTTATATTTATTTCAACCTACTCAATTTCAGATGAAAGAGACCCAGGGAGGATATATTTTTGCCCAAATCACCCAGTGAATTAGTGTCAACCTAAAACCAGAATTAATTCATTCACTAAAGATTTCCTCAGGGTCTCCTGTATGTAAGACACTGTTCTAGGTGCTAGAAGACATCAATGAACAACACAGAGTAAAATCTCAGTTTTAAAAAAGCTTATATTCTAGTGGATAGGGACTAACAATATAACAATGAGTATAGTAAATTATGTATCATGTTAGATGATTTTACGTGCTTGGGGAAAAAAGCAGGGATAAGAGGGACTGAAATACTGAGAGAAGCAGGCTTCAGCAAAATCACTGAGAAGGTTAACACTGGGGCAATGACTTGAGGAAGCAAGGAAAGGAGTCAACCAGATATCTCAGAGAAGAGTGCTCTAGGCAGGAATGTGCCTAGTATGTTTGAGCAACAGCAAGGAAGCCAGCGTCACTGGTATGGCATGAATTAAGGGAAGGGTAGTAGGAGATGAAATCAAAGGGGTAGCACGGGGCTAGATTGTAGAGAGTTTTGAATATTACTCTGAATAAAATGGGAGGACAATGGAAGTCTCTGAGCAGAAGAGTAACATGATTTAGCTTACATTTTAAAAGAATATTCCAGCTGCTGTGGAGCACACAGAGAATGGGGGCAATGGTGGAAGCAGGGAGACGAATTAGGAAACTCTTGGAATAATACAGGTGAAAGGATAATGGGACTTCTAACAGGGTAGCAGCAGTAGACAGTAAGAAATGGTCAAATATATTCTTAAATTAGAATAACCTCTTGAGGTACCAGATATGAAGTATGAGATAAAGACATCTAAAGAGTCAAGTCTAAAGAAAATGACTCTAGTGTTTTTGGTCTAAGCACCGAAAAGGATGGAGTTATCATTAACTGAGATGGTTAAGACTGAAGTAGCAGGTGGGGGAGGAAGATCAATAAATTTTAGTTCTGTTAAGTAGGGATGTTAAATAGGTGGTTAAACATAAGGTTGGAATTCAGGCAAAAGGTCCAAGCTGGAGATATAAATGTGGAAATTCTCAGCATACAGATGCTATTTAAAATCATGAGGCTGAGGTATTTATCAAGAGTGAGCATCTAGAGAAGAAAAGGGTTTAAGTTTAAGGACTGAAACTGGGCATTCCAATAATGTGATTATGGGGAAAATAGGAGAAACTAACAAAATAGACTGAAAAGAAGTGAAGTAACTGAAAACCAAGAAAACCCAGAGATGTGAGGTGAAGGAAAACAAGTGAAGAAAGAGTCTCAAGGAAGTGGCACCAATTTTGTCAAATGCTGCTCGCAAGTCAAACAAGATGAGTGCTCGCTTCGGCAGCACATATACTAAAATTGGAACGATACAGAGAAGATTAGGATGGCCCCTGCGCAAGGATGACACACAAATTCGTGAAGTGTTCCATATTTTTGGACACTCTTAAAAAAAAACAAAAAAAAACAGATGAGGACTGATGACTTCCGCAGTGTGGATGTCACTAGTGGCCTTCACCAGGCTGATAAAGAGATAAAAGCCTGCCTGGAAGTTAGAGAGCACGGAAGGACAGAAACCACAGGCAGCAAATATACATTTTTGAGAACTTCTGCTATAAATGGAAGCAGAGATGAGGTGGTAACCAAGAAGGGGGAATGGGGCAAGAGAGTTTTCCTAAGATGAGAAAAATAACAGCATGTTTATATGCTGATGGGAATGATCTAATTAAAACAGAGGGAAAAACTGATGATGTGAGGGTGAGGGCAGAAGATCTGCAGGAGTTATATTCTTGAGTAGGCAAGATGGGATCTAGCATATATCTAGAGGAATTGGCTATAGCAGGGATTACTAAACTTTTTTCTGTAAAGGGATAGATAGTAAATTGCTAGGCTTTGCAGGCCATATGTGGTCTTTGTTACAAGCATTCAACTATGCTGTTACAACACAAAAGCAGCGACAGACAATATGTAAACAAATAAGGATGGCTGCGTTCCAATCAAACCTTATTTACAAAAGCAGACAGTGGGCCAGATTTGGCCTGGGGTCTATAGTTTTCTTTATAGTAATAGGAGGGAATTCAGGTTTCCCAATTCCTATTCCAGTGCTCTCTTTACAACACCATTTACGACCTTACTTAGTTTTTGCAACAGCACTGAAGAGTAACTATAATTTAGGTAAGGAAACTAAAGCTCTAAGAATTTAAGTAATAGGCTTACGGTCATATACCCAGTATGTAAATAGAGCCAGGATTCTAAAGTGTAGTTCTTTCATCAAACCCTATCTTGCCGATCCTGTTTTCAACAAAGAGCTCAATGTCAATTCTTACATCTTTAAATCTTCTGGCTTCAACAGTTAAAGCAACACGAAATTCATCTTCTAAATTCATATACTGCTGGTTTAATATATCAACTTTCTCCTGGTATTCTTTTATAGCTTGCTCATGCTTTCTCTTTTCTTTGGCAATTTCTTTGGCTAAAGCATTCTGGAACTCAGCATCACTTAAAAATTCCCTTGTTTCAAGTTCCTTCCTGGAATAAGAAACAAATAAAAATCACAGGATGCCACTGACCTGAAAAAAAGAATTTAGAAGTCTTTAAAGAGTTCTTAAATATGCTATATTCCTTATTGTTAGTTTAAGATCAGGTCCTCACTTTCAAAAACAGAAATTCAGCATAGGATGATAGGTAGAAAAAGAATATGAGTTTTATTTGATTGTGTATTCAGTTGTGATGTGGATAAGAGATGCATGCCAAATCTTAACTTCACTGAAATAGTTCAGAATCATTCTATGGCTTCTGAAATTCTTTAGGCACATTTGCAGGTGTCAAGTTCTGCTTCACTGCATCATCTACTTTGGCTAAGTCTTTGACATTAAATAAATACAGTCTGATTTGGACTACTGGTTGGTTAATAGAGAAAGTCAGTTAAATTGTGAAATTATTTAATAGTTGTTTGATATGAGGCCAAAGTTTTTCACTTAAAGGTAAGTTCATTCTTTGGAGTTCTCTACCACTTTTCTTGAATAAATCAAACCTATAATACAATAACCAATAATTCCAGTTTTGGTTTCTTTAAACTGGAATGAGAAGATCTGTGAAGCAACTAAGTGCAAACTCCCTAGATTTTTGTCATTATTTCCCCCCAATCTTTCATAGTTGTGATGCCCACACTTAATATAATTTTCTCCAAAGCATTACAATTTAATTTCTCCATGCAAAAGTTAATTTACAGAAGTACATAAACAAAACAGTTTTGGAAACAAATACAATTAACCCATGGCAATCAGACAATTCAACTGGTGGGGCAATAAAAAGAAAACTAGCTGAAAGTGTTCTAACTATACATAGAGAAAATTGTTTTAACTTCCATGTAACCACTTGTTAAATTAATCAATATTTTTTATTTCTCTCAATTCAGGGATTGGCAAACTTTTTCTGATTAGGGCCAGATAGTAAATATTTCAGGCTATGGGAGTCATACCTAACTCTGCCATAATAATACAGAAGTAGCCATAAATGAATAGGCATGGCTGTGAGTTAAATGGGTGGTAGACCCTTGCTTTGTAGATCCCACAAATTAAAGTACTTTTGGCTGGGTTTGGAGAAATGCAAAATAAACTTCAATGTTATAGGCACATACCCTGAGACTCTGAAAAAACAATAAAGACACCTATTAAGTGTCTTTAAGCCACTCGTTCTTGCTACAGAATCGATTCTAATGCATATTACATAAACTTGGTATTTTATATGAGCTAATTCTGTCAGACTTTGCCATTGCTCAATCACTGTCTATTTTCAGATATTGAGAAAAACAAGTAGACTTCTTCTATTTTAAAATGTCCATATTTTTCTGATATATATTTACCTGTGTCCTTCTTTCAAAGCAAGAATTTCATGAAGTTGTTGTACTTTTTCCTTTTCTTGATGAAGGGAAGTTCTAAGTAAATTTATATCTTTATCAGCAGCTGAAGCTTTGAGCTCCACTTCCTGAATAAGTCTCATCTGAATAAAATACATACAATTATAGTATTTAGATAATAATTATTCCTGCTTTTATTTTAATGCCAGTTCCCAAAAATGCCTTACATAAATGACAGGAACTAGTGATTTAGCTGATTTTCAACATTTATTAAGTTACTGATGCTATGTTCACACAAAATATAGTTGTGGAATGCACTAGCACTAACTATTTTTTACTTGTATCCCAGATACTCAATGATAATTTCCAATCACACCAAGGAAACTTTTAAAAACCATCTCTCACAGAATACAGGCCTAACAATCTGCACTATTTCCATTAAACTCTTCTTGAAACTACTTTGAATTTATAAATCATTTAACAGGTTTTTGGTGTATTTAAATTAATTTTTGCTATAGCCTAACATCTTTTAGGTTTATTAAATGGTATACAATCTGTTTCAGAATAGAAATTATCAATTTGAATTAATCCACACGATTGATTAAGTAAGAGAAATACCTGTGCCGCCTGTTGTTTTGCTTTTTGCCTTTCCATTTTTTCAAATGCTTTTTCCATAGTTCTTAGGGCTCTAAGGTGATCCTCTTGTTGATCTCTTGCCTTAATTAATTCAACAGTTAGTTTTTTAATTTCATTTTGAAGTTTGTGAACCATAAATTCGAGTTGCATTTTGGAATGTCTCTCTTTAAAAATAATTTCCTTTAGCCTAAAACAGAAATCAAATGGAACTACATTATACATTTAAAAAATGTTAAAAATAATAGTAAATATTAAAGTTTACCATAGAAAGGAAGATTTGAAGTATGTTTCAAACTCACAGAGTAAAAGTAGCTTAAAACAATGTGATCTACCTTTCCCTTATCCCTGAAATTATCATTGTGCCAAAAGGGAAAAATATTCTACATAAATTAATGAAACGATATCTGATGTGAACTTTACTATTCAATAGCAAAACTTTAATAAACACCTAACTTGTTTCAGGCATTGTGCTAGATGGTAAGCTTAAAAAACTCTATTTGTTGGCAAACATCAAATCTAGAAACCTAGTGCTCAAGGATAAGAAGAGACAAAAACCAACAGGATCCCTTTGGGAAAATCTTTTAACACACTGAGAAAAAGCGTAACTTTAGGAATAATTAGTTACAGGAAATAGAACAAAAAAGTTATTCTGATTTCCAAAAACTGCTTAGTATCCTTATAGAACGGAGTAAGATAGACCTGTATTAAAGAACAGAATGAAATAAAAAATAAAATGAAACAGAAAAAAATGAATACAGAATGGATAAGATAGAAAAATAAAAACACCTGAATGAATAATTCTGGGCTATCTGGTACCAAAGCCCATTGTAGTGGTTATAGTTTGTTTCTTCCCAGCCCTCCATTTGACCCTTTTTCTTATATCTGATCCAATGTCCTGACCATAAGGGTTATTCACTGAGTTCTAATTTTTAGCCCTAGCAATTGGTCTAGGTATAGACATGTAATCCCCCAAAAGAAATACATCTATCTATACCTACCAATCAACTGACAGATTTATAGATAATAGAGAGCAGAAAATAGATTATTCTGAAGAATGATAGGTTACCTTAAAGAAATGATGAAAATGAGAAAAGCAACAATGATGAACAAAACAGATGGAAACTTTCTGGAGCTGAAGAAAAGTCTGTGTAAGCATTACAGAATGATGAATATATTTCAGAACAATACAAACATAACAAAAAGAAACTGAAAGAACCATATCTAGACATATCCTAGCCTAGAATTATTATTCTTACTTTAAAAAAAAAGAAATTGAGAATTTGAGGTTAAGACATTTGCTCAAGATCATATAGATGCTTAAAAAAAAGAAAAAAAGGGGGGGTGGGGGAGGCAGGTATAACTCAGTGGTTTCAGCACCTGCTTCCCATGTACGAGGTCCCAGGTTCAATCCCAGGGTTCTGTACCTTAAAACAAACAAACAAACAAAAAACTATATCCTATATATAAGAAACTCACTTTACATACTGAGATTGAAAGTTAAAGGATGGAAAAAGCTACTCCTTGTAAATAGTAACCAAATGAGAGCTGGAGTGCTTCTACTAATATAGACAAAATAGACTACAAGACAGAGAAAAAGAGGAACATATATTGAATAAGGGTCAATTTCTCAAGAAGACATAATAACAATTATAAACATATATATGCACCTAACAACAGATCTCCAGAATGTATGAAGTAAAACTGAGAAATACATAGTTCTATAATAATTGGAACCTTCAATACTTTACTTTCAATAATGGGTATTACAGACAGACAGAAGATGAATAAGAAAACAGAGGACTTGAACAACACTATAAACAGACTATACGAAAGATATATATATAGAAAATTCTACCCAACAACAGCAGAATACACATTCTTCACATGTGTACATGGAACATTAACCAAGGTACACCATACATTAGAGCACAAAAAAAGTCTCATTAAATTTAAAAAGACCAAAAATACAAAATATCTTCTCTGAGCAACATGGAATAAAACTAGAAATCAATTAACAGAATGAACACTGGAAAATTCCCAAATGTGAAATTTAAACACACTCTTAAACAACCAATAGGCAAAAAAGTAAATACACTTTGAGAGGAATAAAACAAAACACAAGCCAAAACTTATGGGACACAGAAAAAGGAGAGTTCATAGAGAAACATCAAAGGATATTAACCAGATATCTGGATAAAGGATATTAACCAGAAGTGAAAAGACAACCTGCACAACAGGGGAGAAGATTTGGAAACCATATATCTGATAAGGATTTCATATCAAGAAAATATTAAAAAAATCTCCTACAATTCAAAAAGATGACAACAAGCAACTCAATTAAAAACTGGGCAAAGGACTTGAATAAACATTTCTCCAAAGACTTACGGATGGCCAATAAGCACATAAAAAAGATGTTCAACATCATTAGATATTAGTGAAATGCAAATCAAAACCAAGAGATACCACTTCATACCCACTAGCATGGCTATTAAAAAAAAAAGAAGGGAGCAGATGTGGCTCAAGCAGTTGAGCACCTGCTTCCCACAAGGGAGGTCCCGGGGTTCGGTTCCCGGTACCTCCTAAAAATAAAACAAACAAACAAACAAACAACAAGCAAAACAAATGAAAAAAACAACTCAAGGGAGCCAATGTGGCTCAGTGGTTGAGCACCAGCTTCCCACATACAAGGTCCTGGGTTCAATCCCCAGGCCCAGTACCTCAAAAAAAGAAAAAAGAAAGAAAAGGAAAGGACAAGAGTTGGTGAGGATATGGAGCAATTGAAACCCTTGTGCATTCATAGTTGTGGCTTATCTTTAATAAGTTGGCTTACTCTAACCCTTGGCTTCAATCTATATCTACATCCTTATCTTGCTTGTCTTTTGGACCACATTAACTTCTAATTTGTTATCTCATTTTATTGATGCATCCCTGTAAGAATAAAATGCTTTGGGGAACATGATGGAGTATATATTGTCTTTAAAAAGGGATGTTTAAACTATCCAGTTATGGAATTAAACTTATTTCAATGATTCCCCATTCACTGTAAAAGTATACTAAAGTACAAAATATG
>JAQZBX010024409.1:0-22786 GCA_029593785.1 Cabassous unicinctus
AAAAAAAAAAAAAAAACACACAAATGAGCAGGGAGCAGATGTGGCTCAAGCCGTTGAGCTCCTGCCTCCTACATGGGAGATCCTGGTTTGGTTCCTGGTGCCTCCTAAAGAAAACAAACAGACAAGAAGCAAAAACAAGGAGCAGACAATGAACAAACGATGAGCAAACAGAGGAGGGAACCAACTCAAGGGAACCGATGTGGCTCAGTGGTTGAGCACTGACCTCCCGCATGTGAGGTCCCAGCTTCAATCCCTGGTCCCAGTACCTCAAAAAAAAGAGAAGAAATAGGAGAGTGGATGTAACTCAAGTGGTTGAGCACCTGCTTCCCATGTATGAGGTCCTGGGTTCAATCCCCAGTACCTCCTAAAAAAAAAAAGAAGAATTAGAAAACTAGCATTGATGTTTAACCATTAGAATTCTTAAATCGGCAAATGAAAAGCTATCTCCCAAATGGCTGTTGGGTCAGATGTTTTAGGAGCTAATTCTTACAAAAATCAAGAAATAAATTATCTCTATCTTATATATAATATTTCAAAGAATAGAAGAAAAGGAAGAAGGCTCCATAAATCATTATATGAAGCAAATAATAATTTTGACATTAAAAGTAAAAAAGAATGGTACAAAAAATTGTGTAAGTCAATCTGTCCATGAATGTGAACTCAGAAATCCTAAATAAATATTAGCCAACTTTAAAGATATCACTTAATATTATCACTTAATATTTTTAAAGTCAATATGAGCAAGGTGGATTTATCAGAATTCATGGATGGGAATGCTAAATATCAACTTTCAGGACAGGAGTTCCTTTTAATGAGGAAAAAAAGGAATAGAATCACAGGGGATCCAGCTGTAATTGTAATTTTTTATCTTTCATAAAAGCATCAAAGCAGAGCTTCCCAATTTTCTCGGCTCATGGCACTCTTATTTTCTTAGTAATTTTTTCATGGTACCCCAGGCCTAAAGAAATACCTGAAAGTTCTCTTTATTAAGTAGTTAGGTTCAAATAGCTTAATAGAGTAGTCGAGGGTGCCTGACAGATGTTCTTGTGTTTCCCTGGAAGTTTTAGAATACGACATGCATCCTGCTGGGTTCACCCTGGTGCTACAGGGTACATTGGCGTACAGCTTGAGAACTTCAGATTTAAAGCAAATCCTACCCAACATCTGAAGACAACTGAGATGGCTGGTTGACTCATGAATGTTTATTGTATTTTTTCCCTGCATTTATAACTGCTTGACAAATGTCAAGGAACTGGACTGGGTGCCTTCCACATATGATCTCATTCTATCCTGACAATTCAAAGGAGTGTAGGGACTCTGAATTCTCTTTTTCACCTGAGAGGAAAGGGAGGCTCACTGAGTTGAAGAAAATTGCCCCATGTCACACATTTGTAGGTGCTGAGACCTAGATGTGAATGCAGTCCATGGCCTCATGTCTTCACGGGACTGACCTATACTGAAATGAATGTTGGGGCCCATGACGGGCTTCCAGATGGTTGGTAGACCAGATGGACATTAGGCAATATTCCCCATATATGGTCTGAGAGCTGACAGAAGTGTTACAGGCACTGGTGTAGAGGTGATGTGAACAGGGTGGGGAGCAGGCAGAAGTCAGGTGCAGGCCGAGAGGTGAGTGAGAGCCAAGGCTTGGAAGAGAAATAGATGTTTGTAGAAATCTACCACTTACGAAGGCACAGACGGAGGTAAGGAGCAGCCATGGTGCTTATACTCTGATGGTGAGGCTAAAACTTAAACAAATTATTTCTAAGAATTGCCTCCCCCTCCCCCAATAAATTATTAGTGACTTTGACTATGCACTGGCCCTTTCTATTTTATTTCTATCATGTTTTCCATTCCGTTCCCTCTCACGCAAACCAACAAATAAGTTTTACACACAAAGCTATTTACGTTAACATGATGGAAGTTCTTTAAGTGTGGAGTTATAGCTTATTCATCTTAGTATTTCCCACATCCTCCACCCATACCCTGCATAGATTTAAAGAAAATGTCATAAATTTACATTTTTTGAAATACGGATTGCTTTGGTTCACATGTATTAAATTGAAGGGCAGAGAAAAGGCCCAGGGGATTTTCATATTTTCTAGTTGCCTGTAAATATTCTGGGTCTCAGAAACTTAGGAGAATCATCAGAAGAAAATGGCAAGAAGAGAGGACTGAGAGCTTTGGAACTGAGATATTCCTCTTCCCGGCAGGAATGTGGCAAAGAGGATTGCTCCTTGGCCTTAGCACCCTACAGTCTGGTATTTAGAATTTTCTGTCTAGATAATCCATGCTGAAGTCAATGGTTTGCTCAACAAGTCTTTCAGCACATAATTACTTAGTCTTTACAATGTTCTGGATATAAGAATCTCAGTAAGAATTATTAATAGATAATGCTCTAAAATAGAGATTGAACAAGTTCTATGAATGAAAAAATTGGAAGTGGTCTGGGAATTTGGAATTTGCCGGGATTTGTCAGTGAAGGAACTGTGGGAATGCCTGCCTAATGTTTCTTAATTTTTCAAGAGCTACCTGTAACCCAAATTTTGATGTGTACTCTGATGTAAATGACATGAGCATTATGAGGCCAACATTCTGTCAACCAAATTAAACATGCTATGGACAAAGTTTAACCCAAAGGCTCAGTTTGTGATTCCTCCCAGATCGAATAGACCCAACTCATCATCATCATCTAGACGCTGGTGCCCAGAGTGAGCAGATCAGATGAACAACATTCCTTTCATGAAGGCTGCTTCACCAAGTTTATTTAGGAGAAATAATTTACTATTTCTGCAAGTCTGGTTTGTACCTATTTTCAGAATTTTTTGTCACCTGGACACTGAGAAGGAATTGGCCAATATCATAGTCTCTAGTTATGTCTAGAACACCAAATATTTTAATGAAACTGTAGCATACACCAATAAAATATTCGGCTTATATCCAGAACTGAAGTTACCTTAGCTCACTAATGGCAATAAGCTTTTCTTCCAGGTGTCTACTCTGTTTGGGTCATATGGGCTGCCTGGAATGTGGTGATGAGAAGGGATCTCAGCTGGAAATAACACAGAAGCAATGATGATGCCTGCATCATGGGAACGGGGGAACTAGGTGGGAATGTTCTGCCAGATCGGTGCCATACTGTCTTAGTTTCTTACCCGAACACTTGCCTGTGAAATGCTAAATGCCCTGATAGCTCTAAATACATTTGTAATTTCTTATTTTTAAAACTGAGTGTCTAAAGAATAATGTGCCGAAGAAAACTAGAGATATCCACTCATGAATATCTGAATCACGCTTCATAGCAAGCACCTTTGTAGGAGTTAGGAATTCAGAAGACAAAAATCCCCTCCCTTAGGTAGCTTAATTCTGGAGAGTAGGGGGAGAGACACAAGAAACAAGCAACAAAAATAAATATGCTGCATGTTTTAGAAAATGTTAAGAGAAATGGAAAACATTGAAAATGGAAGACAATTAGGGAGTGTTTCTGTGTGTCGGGTGGGGAAGGGGCGTTTGCAACTAACCAGAATGAAAAATTAGGAGTTAGAATATGTAAGTCACCAAACGGACTGTGGTTAGCAAAGTGTTTTAGAAATGGAATGGATGTATACCAGCTCTCTTCCCCCCATTCTTTATTGTCTTATATGGTATATCCACCACTCTGTGCTTTTTCATTCCCTCTCAGGTGTCTGAAGTTACAAGACATCCTCAACATGAGTTATCATATACAAAACCTGGTCATTGTGTCAAAGGTCCACAGTGGGCCACATATTCTGATCAATTGAAGAATGCACAAATGATTCTCCATGATTAAATCCCTTCTTCCTAGATGCCCAGATATGTGCTTGCAGGGCTGTAGTCTTCCTAGTCCACTACAATTTGTGGAAAATATCCAAGGACAATAAACTGACCACATAGGAAGTAGGACCTTGGTTTCATGCCTCAATCACAGACACTCAGGGAAATCCACTTGAGAGAGGCTAGAACACAAGATAATACAACCCCAATCCAAAGCTCGGCATTCTTTAGAGGGGAGAATTTGAGACAATTTCTCAAGTAAAATGACATAGAACAAAGAAGGTCTTTTCTCCAAATAGGATAGACAGTATGAAAAACAAGGGAAGGGCTTCCCATAGCACCTTGCATTCAGCAGGTGCTCACAAAATGAATTTAATTTGAATAAAATGTGGTCATGTTAGGAAAATTACTTTTTTTTTTTTAACCTAGCCTTTTGCCAGGCTAAAAATAGTACAAGAAGCTTCAAAGAAATTTTCATCACCTAATACTTGTCTTCTAATTTAAGTTCATGGTGAGGATTCTAAGAAGAAATGTTAAAATGAGGGAAAACAATCTTTTCAAAAGCAAAGCGTGAATTCCAGCAGTTGATAGGATATTTGTACTTGCAGTAAGACAGATTGATTTTTGGAATGGGCTTTTTTTGTGATTTAGTGTTTTGTGTTCACAAATAACTTATTAGAAACATATAGAAATTAAAACACCCACAATAATTCTGTGCAGCTGAGGTAGCAATGATTAGGATTTCACCAAAGACCTTTATTATCTCCAGTTTTCTAGTTTCTAGTCAAGCGGGAATATTATCAATATTGGTTTCACCAAATAATAATAATTTAAGATAGATGTCCCAGCTAGTAATCTTGTTATCAGGTATGTTCTTTCACCAGGTAAGATGTAAACTAAAAACACCCTAGATCATTACATGGTAAAAATGGCCTCCCAATCTCCTTTGACCTCTAAAATGGTCTTGCAATGTAAATGAACTGGTGAGTTTCTGAAGGGAAAATAATTTGTCTTGAGCAAAAGGCCAATAAAGAGAATAGTCATTTGTTTAACAGAGTGCTGGGATCATGTGTCCAGGATGAATCTGCAACAAAACGAGGAAAAAAACACAAAACACAAAAAACACAAGGTAATATACTTTACATAAAGCTAGCCACTCACTTTTTAAAAAATTGTCCTTCATTCTGAGATTTTTATCATGAAATTAAAGAAGTAGTAGATAATAGAGGGTATTTGTGTGAGTGTTATGTCTGAAATGGATGCAATTTGAATTTGTGTCTTATGTCAATCATTTAATTAAAAACATTTTGCTGATAAAAATCCAAATTTTGAGGCCAATTGACCCAAATGTTCATGTTATTCTTTGTTCTTTTAAAACACTAGATGGACTTCAATTTTGAAGGTCAAAATTTTGCAAAAAAAAGCACACAAAAAAATTTAACAGGCAAAAGACCAAATAACACATCAAAAAGTTAAATTGTCCCTGGACAACTAACAAAACAATGATGATGGACCAGCTCCTGTCCAAAAGCAAGGAGTATTTCAATGGCAAACAAAACAGTTCCATTCCTCTGCCTCATAATATCTATGTCCCTTCTCAGCCTGAAGCAGTCAGAGTGAACATTGTCCCAAATCCCTCGAGGCTAAGAAATGACCAAAAATAAGGGGGAAGTGTAACCACTGACTAAAGCAGATTTACTGTTATTGTAGTTATTATCTATGTTAACTAAGTAACTTGTAACACTGATATAGCAAAAATTTTAATTATATAAAAGTCAAGTTGTGTCAGTTTGTTCGAGTTAAAAAGAAGTTTAACTTTTCCATTGTGTGTATTTATAGAGCAAGCTTGAAATTCATAACTTTAGCAGTGAAAAATAAAAGATACGTGGTGAAATTGAGAGGAATTTGTCATTGCTCAAATCTGGTGCTCAGCCTTGGGCTGAGTTTAAAATTTATCTTGATAGAGGCATCTTTGTAGTGGAACAGGGAATAAGAGATATGCACCTAGGATTTATTGAACATGAGGTAAAAAATCTATTTTTGTAAGGCTATTTTTCTTCTGCAATAAATGATTAGGAGAGGAGAAAAGAAAAGCTTAAAATTGGTGTCAAGCTCTTTATTCCATCCATTTGGGATTAGTCTGAAGATAAATAGGTCTGTTTATAATGTATCATTTCTGATGATGTTGAAAAGATGGAAAGGAAAAAAGTATCACATAGGCAGGGATTTGTGAGGATTTAACTGAAATCCTAACAATGGAATTTGTCAAGTATAATGGACTGTCAATGACTTTTTATTGACAAGCTTGATGCACAAGCTGGGTACAATCCTTTAACTAATTTTATGAGGAAATAAATGTTATGGAATGAGAATGTATCACTCCTTCATGCCTAAGATTTACAGATAAGGGTGTTTTTCTCATTTGTTAAGGAAACATGATCATCTAAAACATTGATCTTTGTCAAATTTGGGGGCTTGTATTAAATTGCGACAGCACAGGTAGACCAGTGGGCTAGTTTTCCCTGCTCGCACGTTAGTTCATGAAAGACTATCAGCATTCATATCCTGCATCTGTTTTTATAAGACAGAGGCTTCCATAAAATTCTACAAAAATATTTCATCTCTCAAGCACTGGGTTGAATCAAGAGGTGTGATTTGGAGACAAGTTGGCAACCATAGAGATATCCTTCCATTTTTACCCTCATTTCTAATTTTTCCTCCTTTTGTTTTTAGTTGGCATGTTTGGTGCTTATATCTTTACTTTGCACATGTTAAATGACTGCTTGCCTCAGGCAAATCCATGCACTTAACCTTGGTGAACTTCCATAAAGGTGATCACAAAAGAAAAGTAATACAGTGGGAAATATGTGTGCATAGTTTTGGGCAGTCCCGTGGTTTACAAATACATATTTGAAATATTCCAGTTTCTGGTGCACCAATAGACCAGATATGTGACATTATAAATGATCTGAGAATCTGCTTTACCTTCCTGACCCCAGTGTTCATTGTAGAAAAGACTTGAGGAAATCTGCTATTTCCATAAGGACATGTTTTTTTCACCATGGTTCCCTACATAATAATGCTTTTCATTTACACAGCTATTTCTGTTCTACTCTTTATTTTTATGAATCTATCCTGTATAGTAACTATAGCAGAAATTTCTGCATCCTTTAAACATCCATCTTTGAACTTGGTAGTGGCTATCTGTTTTTCCCACCTGGTCCCAATGGTTTCAGCTTCATCTTCTTCCATTCAGCCCTTAACTTTTTAAAAAATCAATTTTATTGATACATATTAATAAAGCATACGATTCCTCCAAGGTGTACAATCAATGGTATTTGCTATAATCACATAGTTGTGTATTCATCACTTCAATTATTATTAGAGCACTTTCATTATTTCGATAATGAAATAATAATAAATATTATTAATAATAAAATATTAATAATAATAAACAAACAAAACAAAGAAACAAGAAAATTCCTCACCTCTTAATCTCTCTATGCTTCCCCCACTGTACATAGCTGCTGTTTTTGGCTATTCTAACCAAAGTATATAACCAATGGTTTTTAGTATAATCACAATGTTGTACTTTCATCATCCTAAAAGTTCTAGAACAATTTATTACTCCAAAAAGAAAGACTCCAAACCCCTTAGCATTCCTTCCTAAGACCTACATAAAAATTAATCTTTCATCTTTATGCATTGATCTATATTCACATTTTATATAAATGGAATCATACAATATGTAGTACTCTGCATCTGGTCTCCTTCACTTAGTATACTGGCCCTTAACTTTTCCCACAGATTTAGCAGAACATCTTCTTTGGAGGGAAAATGCTCTATAGTTCATCATCACTCTCTAACCTGAGTTCTTTGGAAGTTGGAAGAAGCTTTTAGAAAATCATTGTTAGCTGAAGTCTATATTAAGTAAGTCCGTTACACGTTTATTTGCCCCTAAGCTTTCAAGCAAGCTCAGACCTCTCTGAATGTCAGTTCCAATGAGGTGGCACAATATAAGACTGGAACATTGAGTACACGGATGTCCATAAGAGCTGTGGTTAATAACCTTGAGTGTTGCTGGGCTGACGTCTTCCTAAGCCTTTAAATATTCAAATCAAAACACTTCAGACAGTTTACAGGTTGAGAGGATATTTTTAGGAGCAATAGATAATATGATCCCCCAAACCCCTCAACTCCACTCCCCTCCCACAGGCATTTTTAAAAAATCACCAAGACTCCATGAAGGATCGACCAGGAAAAGACATAACTGAATTCTTTCCTAATTCTGTAGTAAATACAGCTATAATTATCTGAGTCTAGCAACTGGTTTTATTTATATATTTTTTAAGATTTATTTATTTCTCCCCACCCCCTTGTTTTTCACTTGCTCTGTCTGTATGTCTTCCTTGTTTCTTTAGAAGGCACTGGAAGCCAAACCCGGGACCTCTGATGTGGGAGGGTGGTGCCTAATTGCTTGAGCCACCTCCGCTCCCTGCTTTTGTTGTGTCTCTCATTATGTTTTCCCTCCCCTCATCTCTTGTTGTGTCATCTTATTGCATCATGTCAGCTCACTGTATTCTTTAGTAGGCACCGGAAACCTGTGCTCCCTGCTTTGTTGTGTCTCTCATTAAGTTTTTTCTTCTTGTATCTCTTTTGTCAGCTTGCCATGCCTGCCTGTTCCTCCAGCTCGTTGGCTTCTTTAGGAGTCACTGGGATCTGAACCAGCGGCCTCCCGTGTGGTATGCGGGATCCCAGTCGCCTGAGCCATATCTGCTTCCCCAACTGGTTTTAAAGGTTGGAAGAAGACAGAAAGCTATAACATAAGGAGTTTTGCAATAGGAAAAGTGGGGATAGGGTGGGGGAAAGACGATATTTATACCATTCAGGGAAGTATTCTGCGATGACTTGGAGTATTTTCTTTTTCATATTCCAAATTTTCTCTCAGTAAAGGGGCTAATTCAGGGTTATTAAATTGGCAGCAGTCCGAGTCAAAATTCCATCTCAGGCTTCTCTTCTCCTTTCCTCCAAACTCTATCTCACCTCCAAGTCCTTGATTTATCTCAGAAACTGAAAATCTCCATTCCTTGAACACCAGTGATCTCTGTTCCCCCTGAAGAAAATAAAGATCTAATTTCTGGGCAAAATAAGAGAATAGTAGACACTGTTGGATTCTTCAGGTTTAAATCTGAGAAGATGAAGTGTGGGGGCCAAATAACTCAGTTCAAATCCTAACTCTGCCACCTTCTAGCAATACTTTATCTCATTTAGTAATTTATCTAATTTGCCGATGCCTGAGATTGATCTATAAAATAAGAATCATCATGATCTTATTTCATAGGATGGTTGGAGGATTAAATAAACTTTTATGCATGAGAATTTTTAAAAAGAGTGGTTGATGCATACGTGTTCAATATTTGTTAGCAATTGTGATTAATCAGTTTTATTAACAGCTCACGATGCTTCTACCATACATCTACCTCTATGCTTTTAGTGCATCTTACCAAATCTTTAGCAATTCCATTAGGGTAAAATGGCCAGACACCATTAAGCAAATCTCAGCATGGACGTACCAAGACTTTTAAGGAGTGTGGATAAAACTAGTATCGATTAGGGTGTGTAAGGTGTGCAGCTCGAAGGACAGCGCTGCTGGACTAACCTCCAGCCATGAACACAATTCCTTCATCACAGTTGGTCTTTTATAAGGAAACTCTTGATCCACCATCTAGCAATTCCACTAAGTTTAGGGGCAAATGTGTTCTTTTGTGAATACTATTAGTCCAAATGATTATTTGAAACTTGTAACACAGTGTGGGGGTGGGAGAAGAACTGGAAAGACTTAGACAAGTAAGAGCATGTTAGCAGATTTCATTGAAGGGCAATTTAGGGATTAAGCTAAATTTCTACCTATGTCCGCATAGTAAGCATTCACTCTCTTAAATCCTTTTGCCAACCATTCATTTGGAACCAACGAATAAACTACAAAGGAAGAATACACTGTAAAAAGATAGCTGGCCTGAATTATCAGCTTTTCTAATATCAAAATTTATAGAAAGAACATTATAATTAAAAAGTGACAGGCCAACAAGTTGCTAAGCCTAGTACTAACACCTTGGCACAAGAGTCAAGATTTGTTTTGCAAGTAAATGTAGTAGTCAGCTCTTGCAAGATATCAATCATCAACTTAAAGGTGTACTCCATTCATCTTTAACTGCCTTTAATAACTCAGGTGTTTTACTAAAGAATGTACATAAATTTGTACTAAGTCAGTACTTTAAATCTAAAATTGAAAGTCAACACTCTAAAATTAATTTATGCCTATAAACACATGTAAATAAAATTTTATAAAAAGATAAAGTCATCATCCCATACATGCATTTCTCTTAAAAATTTTTCTTTCTTTTTTTCTTTTTGCCTACTTTTTCCTTGGTTTCACTTAATCTCTTTCTTCCATGTCAGCCCACCTCTCCCCTCTCTTCTGACCTTCCCTTCTCCAGGGAAATCATGTTAACATGCTGTATGCTTTCTATGGTTTTCTTCAATGTTTTATATATATATATGTGCACAAACATTTACACATTTACAGAGTTTTTAAAAATTACATTTACATGTCTGCATCTCGTGTAATACCTCACTTAATGCCAAAAAAAAGCCCTCAAAATCAAGTGGTATAGTTTTACTTTTGAATGGCTGCATTCTAGTTCCTTGTGTGGCTGTACTAAAATTTATTCAGTCATACCCTATTGAAAGGCATTTATTCTTTCAGCAATTTTACCGCTGTGAACAATGCTACTGTAAATATCCTAATGCATGTACCAAGACAACAACTCAAGAAGAGTGAAATTAATATTTCCATTTTACTGATGAGGAAAATAATAGCTAAGTTAACTGATCTGAAAATGGTCACACCATCTATTCTGTTTGACTCTAAAATAATATTTTTCTCTATACCATATGATACTATTTTATTCATAAATTAGTCTCCTCAAATACTATGGTTTATTACAAATTTAGGCATTTGGGGGGAAATATGACAAATTAGAATTTTAAAGAGACACCCTCCATTACAGAATACTTCAAATGGCCAGGTCACACATAATGAGCATCACAGATTCCTGGTGTGGGGCTGATGGGTTGTCTTGCATAGGACTAGACCTCCCCCGACAACATCCAGTGAAACCTGTCTTGGAACTTATTCAAGAAAAACTAACTTGGGTTTTATGGGACTGTGATCCCAGAGGAAGGGAAACATACAAGGGTTCCACATTTATCTGTCTTATTTCTTGAGGAAATTTTCCAATTTTCTGTGCAAAGAAATAGAGGCCAAGCAGAAAGTGGCAGTGGTACTGAAGTCAGAAGTCAGAATTCAAAGCTGCTACATTGCCTGGGAATTAGGGGGAGAAATTCTGGAGAAGAGGCAAGTGCAGATAAGCAAGCTCCCCTAAATCTCTAAACAGATTCTCTCAAGTCATTGGCTGATTCCTAAGCCAGGTATCATGGTAATAAGCTTCCAAAAGTCCAACAGATGTCAGCTTCTGGGAGGCCAAATGAAAGAGCAGATATTTCAGCTTGCAAGTTGCTGGAGAGATGATGACTCAAGTGCAATTCCTGACATGGTAGAGGGGCTTTAGGAAATATCCCAGACTTTCAGTTGAAATTCCAAAATGGCCATGAACTAGGAATAAAGATCATTAAAGCATAGTAAGGAACACATCCTAAGAGAAAGGACCATGGCTAAGGAGCATTCATAAAACTGAAATACAGTACCCCCAAATGGTAAAATCAAGCATCAGCTGGATTAAAGTGCTCCTTATCTTCTCCCCAGAAGTAGAAAATTAACTTTTGATCAAGGAAGATAACATCATCCACTCTTGCCTGGCCGGTCATCTACAATGTCATATATCCTATAAAAATTACTAGCAGTATAAAAACTGACAAAAATTTTAAAAAAGATGATAGAAACAGATCTATAGAAGATCCATACAATTGAGTTAAAAGAACTGTTATTAAAATGCTTTTAAAAATGGGGGAAAAGATGGAGGATTTCATCAGGAAACAAAAGGAATGTATAAGGAGAAATTTAATAGAAATTCTAGAACTTAAAAATACCATTATCTGGAATTAAGAAATTAATTTATGATTTTATTAGTTTAGACAAAACAGAACAGATATTAGTAGACTAGAAGACAAAAAATGGATGAAAAATAAAGAAAAAAAACACATAAAAGTCTTGGAAAATGTCCAGTTACAAGTAAAGAGATAGACTCAGTCATCAAAAACCTCCCAACTAAGAAGAGTCCAGGACCCTACGGCTTCACAGGTGAATTCTACCAAACATTCCGGAAAGAGCTAACACCAATCCTGCTTAAGCTCTTCCAAAAAAGAGAAGTAGAAGGAACATTTCCTAACTCATTCTATGATGCCAACATAACCCTAATACCAAAGCCAAACAAAGATACCACAAAAAAGGAAAATTACAGACCAATCTCTCTAATGAAACTAGATGCTAAAATCCTCAACAAAATACTTGCTAATCACATTCAAAAACATATCAAAAGAATTATACACCATGACCAAGTGGATTTCATCCCGGGTATGCAAGGATGATTCAACATAAGAAAATCAATCAATGTAATACACCACATAAAAAGATTGAAAGAAAAAAATCACATGATCTTCTCTATAGATGCAGAAAAAGCATTCGACAAAATACAGCATCCTTTCCTGATAAAAACACTGCAAAAGATAGGAACAGAAGGAAACCTTCTGAACATAATAAAGGGTATATATGAAAAACCCAAAGCTAACATCATCTTCAATGGTGAAATGCAAAAAGCCTTCCCTCTGAGATCAGGAACAAGACAAGGATGCCCATATCACCACTCCTATTTAACATGGTCTTAGAAGTACTTGCTCGAGCATTAAGGCAAGAAAAAGATATAAAAGGCATCCAAATTGGAAAAGAAGAAGTAAAAATTTCATTATTTGCAGATGACACGATCCTATACATAGAAATCCCTGAGAAATCAACAACAAAGCTTCTAGAATTTATAAAGCAGTTCAGGAATGTCGCAGGCTATAAGATCCATGCTCAAAGATCAGTAGCGTTTCTGTATACAAATAATGAGCAATCTGAGGAAGAAATCAAGAAAAAAAAAAAACCATTTACAACAGTAACTAAAAGAATCAAATACCTAGGAATAAATTTAACTATAGATGTAAAGGACTTATATACAGAAAACTACACAACACTGTTAAAGGAAATCAAAGAAGACTTAAACAAATGGAAGAATATTCCCTCTTCATGGATAGGAAGACTAAACATCATCAAGATGTCTATCCTACCCAAACTAACCTACAGATTTAATGCAATCCCAATAAAAATCAACACTGTATTTTTTAATGAATTGGAAAAACTAACTACAAAATTTATTTAGAAGTGTAAGGGGCCCCGAATCACCAAAGACACATTGAAAAAGAAAAATGAAGTTGGAGGTATCACACTACCTGACTTTAAAACATACTACAAAGCTACAGTGGTCAAAATTGCATGGTATTGGCACAAGGATAGACATACTGACCAATGGAACTGAATTGAGAGTTCTGATATAAATCCTCACATATACAGTCATCTGATATTCTACAAGGCCACCAAGCCCACTCAGTTGTGAGAGAATGGCCTCTTCAACAAGTGGTGCTTGGAGAACTGTATAGCCACATCCAAAAGAATGAGAGAGGAACACCATCTCACACCTTATACAAAAATCAACTCAAGATGAATCAAAGATTTAAATATAAGAGACAAGACCATAAAGACCGTGGAAGATAATATAGGGAAGCATCTACAGGACCTTGTAATAGGAAATGGCTTCATGAACTTCACACCTAAAGCATGAGCAGCAAAATAAAAAATAGATAAATGGAATCTCCTCAAAATTAAAAACTTTTACACCTCAAAGGACATTATCAAGAAAATAAAAAGGCAGACTACCCAATGGGAGAAAATATTTGGCAACCATATATCTGATAGGAGCCTAATATCCTGCATATATAAAGAAATCCTACACCTCAAAAATAAAAAGACAAACAACCCATTTAAAAAATGGGCAAGTGACCTGAAAAGACACTTCTCCAAGGAAGAAATACAAATAGCTAAAAAGCACATGAAAAAATGCTCAACATCGCTAGCTATTAGGGAAAGGCAAATCAAAACTACAATGAGATACCATCTTACACCCATTAGAATGGCAGCTATTAAAAAAACAGTAGACTGTAAATGTTGGGGAGGATGTGGAGGAATGGGAAACCTCATCCACTGCTGGTGGGATTGTGGAATGGTCCAGCCACTGTGGAGGACAGTATGGCAGCTCCTCAAAAAACTAACTATAGATCTTCCATATGATCCAGTGATTCCACTGCTGGGTACATACCCAGAAGAATTGAAAGCAAAGACACAAACAGATATACGCATACCAATGTTCATAGCGGCATTGTTCACAAATTGCCAAAAGTTGGAATCAGCCCCGGTGCCCATCAACAGATGAATGGATAAACAAAATGTGGTACATACATACAATGGAATATTACTCAGCTGTAAAAAGGCATAAAGTGCTAACACATGGGATAACATGGATGAATCTTGAAGACCTTATGTTGAGTGAAGCAAGCCAGGCATTGAAGGATGAACAGTACATGATCTCACTGATTGAATTAAGGAACTTGAGCAGTCTCAGAGAGCTATTGTCTGAAAGATAGGTTTACAAGAAAGAGAAATAGAAGAGAAAGTTGTGAGCCATCACCCATATGGATGTAATCTATGGTAAAGTGATAGAGTGTAGTTGTGTATTGAAGGGATAGGACAGGTGATGTTATTGCATTTGGTGGTGCAGGGTTGACAGATGGGTAGACTGGGAAGGGTGGGTTGGAATACCCAGGATACTGGGGGGACAGATGGGAGAGGGACCAGGTGAACACTTGGGATTTGTGGATATGAGGTTGAAAGTACAGAGGTGGGAATGCTCTTATGGCAATACGACAAGGAAGGGTCACTGCTTTAGGGTGTTGGTTGGGGGGGCATTCGGGACAGGGTGCACCTGGAGCAGGCTTCTAGGGAGTGTGTAAGTGTTCATCTGGTCATAATGTGTTGTATCAGTGCGTGGAGACCCACATAATGAGCGAGAAGGAGTTGGACTTCCATCTTCGGGAGGACCGATTTGTTCAGAAATAGACAGACGGGGGTCTCTCAAGAGCAAGGGTGGTTCCTAATAGAAGAGGACAAACCAGTGTGTCAAGACCTCTTGTTGCATGTAACTATGAATCTTGTCATCCAATGAGTCAAGCTAGGAGGTCGTTGTGGGCCCCAGGGGTATGGGGAGGGAGGAACAGAATAGATCAAACAGCGGGTATTTAGTGGTCAGTGAAAATGTTCTTCATTACCTTACAGTGATGGACACAATGCATGCTAAATATCATCAAAATTTATAAAAGTGTACGGTCTAAAATGTAAACCATACTGTAAACCATTGACAATGTTTAGTAGCTATTTCACTATTTGTATATCAGTTATAACAATGCTACCATCCACACAAAAAAAGGTTTTAATATGGGGTGAGGAAAGGGGGAGGAGGTTGGGTATATGAGAGTCTCTTGTATTCTGTGTGTGACTTTGCTGTGACCTAAAACTTCTTTGAAAATAAAATGAAAATAGTGAGAGACTGGGGAATGAGAGGGGGAATGTGCTACGGTACAGACTGGACACCAGATATTGCAGTGATAAAAGGCAAAATGTCAAAAAAAATTTTTTTTATTTAAAAAATTTTTTTTCTATTTTCCATTTTTTAAATATTCCAATCTTTTAATTTAATTTAATTTTTAAAAAGTTTTCATGTATATCATCTCTTACATTTAAACTTATCATTATTATTTCATTTTCCTAAAATTGTATTTGGCTATTGTATTGGCTTCATCTTTAAAAAAGCTTTGGATCACAGAAGGGTTACAACAGGGGTGGGAGAGGATCATTTGGGGGGGGGGTGTCAGGGATGGGGGGATGCATAGGAGGAAGTTCACCTGAACATACCTACAAGGTATATAAAGTTGTTCAAATGTTCATGGGGCATGGTCACAGTGGATGGAGAATCACTCAATAAATGAGAGAATACTGATTCTTGTCCTGGAGAGCTCTGCCATTCTCCAAGGGAGCAGCATCAGTCCCCCAAGTGCAGCGGCAGTGTCTGGCAAAGGAGGATGATCCAATGATGGGTCCTTGTTATTGATGACTATCCTTACGAGTCTTTGCTCTTGAAATTCAAAATTAGCCTATTGTTATGGGGTGCCAAATGTGGCCTCTCTCTAAGCCAAACTCAGCATATGAATGTATTACCTTCCTCCAGTGTGGGACATGACTCCCGGGGATGAGCCTCCCTGGCAATGAGGGATTACTACCAAGTGCCAACTGGCAATACAACTGGAAAAAGACCTTGAATAAAAGGGGGAAAAGGTAAAGACAAATGAGTTCATATAGCTAAGAGACTTCAAAGTGAGTCAGGAGGTCATCCCAGAGGTAACGCTTATGCACATCTCAGTAGGACCTCATAGACTTCCAAAGTGGATATCACCCCAAATAGAGGGGCTCCTGAGGGCTCTGGAGACACCCAGGTCCTATGTCAGGGCAGATAGCTCTGGAGTTTGGTGCCTTGCCAGTGGGCCCTACTTTGGAATTTGTGCTCCTGAGAGTGACATAGTTGGACTCAAATATGTCTCCCTGCACATGGTTCATCTGTCCCTTCTATTCAAACCTATATGTGGTGCTAGAGTTTGTAGGCGCACATCAGAGACTTGAGTCTTTGGACTGTCCATGTGCCAGCAGGGCCCAGAATCTTGGTGTAGCTGCAACTCCTACTCTACAGCTCAATGGACCCACCCAGGACACCTGGCGGGGAGATGATGATGGACAACGGCCATCCCAGGGAATGGAGAGAGTCTGCAGCTGCAGGCAGGATAATCCCATCCATCTTATCCATGGGATATAAGTCCCCTCTCAATTGGAGGTGAAATGGACATCACCGTTCCAGACTCCCCAGGATTGGGGGGAAGAGCTATGGACTAGAGCGGACTTACTGGTATTCTGTTATAGACATATTGTGATTCAAGCAATGGAAGAAATTAAAACATTAATGTGGAGCCTGTGACCACTGGACGCTTTCAGGGCAGGGAGAGGGAAAAGCAGTTGTAATACAGGGACTTTTTCAGGACTTGGGAATTATCCTGAGTGACATTGCAACGATAGATATAGGCCATTTTACATCAGCATATAACATGCTGAACTGTGTGGGAGAGAGTGTGGTCTACAATGTGAACTATGGTCCATGCTTAGTGGCAAAGCCCCAGGATGTGTATATCCATTGCAGGTGATGTGCCACACTAATGAAGGATGTTTATGTGGGAGGTTGTGGGAGGTGTGGGAGGTGGGGCATATGGGAATCCCTATAATTTTTGAGTAACATTTATGTAATCAAAGTATCTTATAAAAATTAAAAAAAAATTTATTAAAAAAAAAAAAGTCTTGGAAAATGGCACAATGTTGATCAAGTACAACACTGTCCAATAGAAATGTAATATGAGCAACAAATTAAGCCACACATGTAATTTAAACTTTTTAGAAGCCACATTTTAAAAAGTGAGAAGAAATAGGGAAAATTAACTATAGAATATATTCTAATTAACGCAATATATCCAAAACAATATTCCAATATATAATTGATTCTAATATGTAATTAAATGCAATTAAATAACTTGTGACAGTCAAAATGGACTGGATTTACACTTACACTTGAATGACTAAAGAACGAGATAAAATAATCAAAAATGGTTTTTGAGATATGAGACTTCAAGTAAAGAAGGGACAATTGTCCCAGAAAGAGAGGAAACAAATGAGACAAACCTATGACTCTCACAGGTTATTGCCTTGAGAGAATTTCTGGGCCACAGCACAGGCAGGGGGACCTCAAGGACCTGTTTGAGCATTTTATCTTCCAGCAGCAGAGCACTATATAATGGTCATTTGTTTAAGTCATTGGCGAAGCATAGCACCGCATCCTTGTCATGCATTATCTGCCAATATTCAGACTAATGGCTTCTGGATGATGTGTTATGTGATAGGACTGGCAGATTCTGTGGTTCTTGAGTCTATTTCAAGCTTTCTATGCTCTCTAAAGTGGGGCATTGGCCTGAGACAATGTTACTTAAGGTCCCATGGCAGTAAATCTAATACACTGGGAGCCTCTGGATAGCGGTGCTGCCTGAGGCCTAAGGGCAGAAAAACAAACCTTTCTATCTATACCCAAGATGGAAGTCAATGCCAGTCAGGAATAGTCACCACTGTTTCCAGGATGGAAAGGGTCTGATATAATCAAATTAGCACCAAGAGGTTGAGCAGTCTTCAATGGATGGTGCTATATTGAGGGCCATTCATCAGTGACAGTGGCTAGATTGGACTTGGTGAGATGAAACTCATGCTTTGGGTCCATGCGTCGTCTCCACCTCTGCTCTTTCAGCTACTTCATTCGTGGCCCTTATATGCACGCCTTGGAGTAGCTGACGATGGAAGCTGGCTTGCGTCCTATCAACCTTGCTGTGTAATGTCTCTCCTGCAGTAAGTGCTCCCGGTGAACCTTAAGCTGTGATACAAAGATCCTCATACTTTGTGCTCACTCCCAAAGACCTGTGTCACCAATCTTCTAATCTTGTTCCTTCTAGGCCACACCTGCAGCCATGTCTTTGTGGAGAGAGCTTGGCTTGATGCCTTGATTTGGAATGTAAGCTTCTAAGTTAATAAAGCCCCATTGTAAAAGCCAACCCATTTCTGGTATATTGCCTTGGCAGCCTTTACAAAACTGAAACAATGGGTGACATGTAGATTGTGGCTTGGTTCTAATTCCTGGGTTTGGAACAAAGAGGTGGAAAGAGATTGTATCTTGTAGGAGATGGAAATGTCAAAAGTCACCTAGATCAAAGGGCTGGATGTCAAAAAATTAGGTTGGGGAATGGACCAAGTCAAGTGTGAGAAGCAGTGGAAGAATGAAATTGGGGCATGGCCCTGACTAATTGTGCAGATTAAAATTCCAAACCCTAGAGTGGATCTTTACACAGCCCCAGCTTAGCCTGGGGAAGGCAATTCACTTAAAGATGCATGGTCTGGACAGACAGACCAGCTTGGAGCTGCGATCTCATCCCAGGGGCTCCTCTTAGCAGGGTACCCCATACATCTGCACAGATTATGCAGCATTGCACAATTCCAATTGCAGGATTCGCATCATGGTTTAAATGAATGACATTACTGGTATGTGTGATCCGTCCAGCTGTGCAACCATCCAGTGCTTCTCAGCAGCCTGATTTCAAGAATACGGGGAGATGGGCTGTTGAATCTTTCTAGTCATGGCAGGAAATTTGGGAGAGGGAGAGAGAGGGAGGGAGGAAGGGGAAGAGGGAGAGAGGAAGAGAAGGAGAGAGAGAGAGAGAGACATAGAAGAAGAAACACTTATAGCTACCATGTCCATATATTTCATGTCAAAATGGGGATACATTTGAAAGGGAAAGGGACACTGTTATAATTACATGAGGACAATATTTAAAATGTACTCTCCTGGGAAAACAATAATGTTTCACCCCAGGAATGGAACAAAGTTCCATGGGCTTCATTCAGCCCAGATGATATTCTTTTAACATTTATCACCACCAAATACCATAAGATGTCACCCAAAGGAGCAGCAGAAGGCGTCTGACAGACACAGTCCAAATCTTAAGCTCTAGCTGCCTCCACATTGTGCCAAAGCAATTTGTTCTTCTCTTCATTCCTCATCTGTGTAGTCTGCAGATCTTTCACCAATTCCTCACTGCTCAGGAGGGCTGTAATTTGGCATAACTCCTCAAAGCCTGGTATCCACAATATGTTTTTCTAAATTGTCCTGCCCAGGCCCATCCCTGGATTACTTAACCTCATTTTGAAGCTTTCATGACCTCTTATTTTTCTCTTCTCTTCTGGTGCTTTAATAACTAGAATTTATGACTGGCAAACAGGACTTAATCATTAAAATATGTGATCATCAGGACTGTTTTTATTTCCATTATCAACCAAGCAAATGTTTTGATTTAATGTGACTCTTGCACACATCATTGAATAAATAAATATCAAGTTGCCATATCATGAAGGATGCTTATTCTCTGATATGTGATCAGACTCAGTCAGCTTGAGTTTTAAGGTGTGCCTATTTGTCTGCAGGTGAGACCCATGAAATCATCTGTGAGATCCTGAACAACTTCTGATTCAATAGCTCTGGGGAGGAGGGAGCCCAGGACTTTGCATTTCTGACAAGTTGCCAGGTGATACTGATGCTGCTGTACTGGGACCAGCTTTTGAGAACCACTGTCTTAGAAGCAGTGGTTCCACAAGGACTTAACTTAGCCAGGGCAATCACTATGCTATGCTACTTGAAAATATTGGCAGTCGTCATTTTGTTTGGGAGCAAAATAAATGATAAATTAAACGTGTTGTTTTACCTAGGGCCCTCATTAGTGGCACCAGTGTTCTTCAAAATCATGCAATTCCTGAGCACAAATAAAAGCAACATGGACAAATGCCAGTCGATTCAAATATTTATTGAGAACTTTTCCTGTGCCAGGAACTGTATTAGGCCCTGTGGTATGAACTGAAAAAAGAACAAGACACTGTGTGCTTTTAGGGAAACTTACATGAGGCTGAACATATCTTCTGAGAGTCACATTAGGAAAATCTTCCCATGCAGAATGGGATTCCTGCCAGCTTTGAGAAGAAATCAAGAGATGGTTAATTATCATGGGGCCAAAGTTTGAGAGCATTAGACACTGTGTCAGTGTGGTATGGTGGTCATGGCAAGAGATCATAATATAGAAAGTGAAATCCTCATCAATTGTATCATGCTCTCCTTGGAGGAAGAATGCATGGACGTTAAATAGGTGGCCAGCAGAGATCCCGAAGCTCAATGAACAAGCCCTGATTACCTAGTTCTGCCATAGAAGGGTCTTCTCTTCTCTTGATCTGACAGATAAAGCCCTGTGCTGGAGGTGGATCCATCTGAGGAGCATAGGCTGATGCTAGTGATTATTTTAGTCATATAGTGGATAGCTCTCATCTCTAACCCTTCCTCTGTGCAGATTTCTGACCATAATGATATCTGAACATGCCACTGTATTATTTATTATAGACTAAACTTGACCTTCTGTGCACCTTTAAAAACTTGGTGAAATGGGTTAGCTGAGGTAGCCTCTCCAAGGGTATACTTACAAAATTGAGTTCCTGAGCCTGTGAGGTTAAGAAGCAGATTCTAGATTGTGCTGGTCTAGCTAAGCATGCAGGGATGGAAGGCAACTTGGCAACAGCCTGCAAGCTGATATGTCCCAACCTTGCCTTATGCTTCCGCGAAAATGAAACCCTGTTCATAAATAGAAAGAAGACACAGACATGAATAGCGATATGCATCATAATGGATGTTTACAAGTAAGTGATACAGGGGCTCAACAGAGGAAAAGATTCAATTGGTTCAGAGCACCTGCAGAGACATGATGCAGATGGTGACATTTGAGAGATGTCTGAAAGGATGACACAATCTCCTACAGGCAAAGTTGGAGTGGTTAAGGTTGCAGCCAAAGGAATGGCAGAGATGTGATAATTCCATTTGCAGAGAGAAATATTATTTGGTTAGGTCAAATGGCCAATGACATGTTATGTTCTGCAGGAGTTGGGGATCTCACTGCTTGAAGACTACTAGTTTTATCATAAATGATGACAAGCAGTCTTTTGTGAATGGCTTCTCTTGGTCATCCCTGAAACTGTGTAGTTTGGGGAGAGGCAGAGGAGGAGAAGCTATCAAGGAACTAAGAATTCTGCAACTCAACTGATTCCTTAAGGAAATTGCAACCATTGCTCAGGAATAGATATACCAGGAAAGGTTTTAATTAGTAATAGAGTAAAATGCTTATTATATACTAGTAATTGCATAACAGTACAATAACTATAATAATATAAACTGATTATTTAATACTTTACATATTTTAATAGATATCTTTATTATTATATTTCTAACTATAGGGGTCCAAATATGATGCTAGGTTCACGAAGTTATGTCCCAGTTTAGGGAAAGGACCAACCCATTCACTGAGTTCCTTCGGTTTAAGTCAAGATTTGGGACCTGCTTTGTAACTAAGCCTTGTGCGGTAGGATTTTGTGGAGGAACAACTTTCAAATTGGCTGAAATTCTCACATTGTTGAAGGATCTCCTGAATATTTTCTGAAGCTTCCTCAAGTATCTTTCTAGGGAAATCATATATATCAGTAGTTAAGAAACTGTGCTCTGAAATCACACTATCTGGATTCAAAACCTTGCTTCTTGAGTTATTAGCAGTGAGAACTCGGGCGATTTTCTTAACCTTTCTGAGGCTTGTTTTCCTCTCCTATAAAATGAGAACATAACAGTATCTACCTCCTAGTGAGATGCTTAGCGCAGGGTGAGCACTGGGACCATAAAGCTGGGTAATCACTCGGCACCCCTTCCATTAACCGTTCACGTCTTCTGTTTCTCTTCTAGGATTTCTGAGCACTAGGGTAAATCACAACTTCGTAGATTGATACCCTAAAAATTCATAACTCTTGACATGAACCTCCCCACATGCCTTCAATAGCTGCTTTAACACTTCCAAACTTTCACCTCCCACCCTCACCTGCTCCTAACAGGCAGGTGTGCTTCTGGTTTCTCTTTCACACACAAAAACATGGTTTATTATCCATGGATCCTTTTAACATTATGCTCATTACCTAAACCATTCTGCATTGGCTGCTCTGTTTACCTCTTCTCTTTTTTGCCTCCATGCTTTTCTGAGCTTCTCATTTTTTCTCCATGAAGGATAAAGACAACGTGCTCAAAAACTGGAATGAGGCCCAAAAAATCGAATACTCACC
>JAQZBX010024410.1:0-30178 GCA_029593785.1 Cabassous unicinctus
TTCTTTCCTTTCCCTGCAACCTTAAGCTCGTCTGGTCAAAAGTTCTTACTTCCAAAAGGACAACTTCTTCCACCAGGGAACAAAACAATTGATTCCATTGATTCCATTGAGCTGGCCACTTTGGGCTCTTTGAATTAACAGGTAAAGAAGGGAATTACTGTACTGTCTGAGTTGATTGATCTTACAATCAAGGGGAAATAAGACTGCACCTATATAATGGATGTAAAGAAGAGTTTGAATGGACTGCAGGAGATCCTCTAGCACATCTCATAGTACTACTATCCCCTGTGATTAAAACCAATGGAAAATTGCAAAAACCCAATCCAGGCAGGACTAACAATGGCTCAGAAACTTCAGGAATGAAAATTTGCATCACCCCACTAGGAAAAGAACCACAGCAAGCTGAGGTGCTTGTTGAGGGTATAGGGAACATGGAATGGGTAGTGGAAAAAGGTAGTGATAACTATGAACTTTACCATGTGCCCAGTTATAGAAATGAGGACACTGATGGTCATGAAAATGTATTCTTTGTTTTGTTATGAGTACAATTGCATATGTACATTAAACAAATATCTTTTTCTTTTTACCTAACATTTCCCCTTGTCATATGACATAAGTTGTATTAGTTCAATGTTGAAATATTTAAGAATGTCAAGTTAAAGACTGAGTATTACCCAAAGACTTGCATACTCTTCTTGAGGGAATGTGTTTCCAAATTGTACACAGGACAGTTGAATATTGTTAGGTGGAAATACATATATGTATGTCTGTTATTGTTTTTATTTAGAGACTAAATATGGTTTAATGTGATGTGTATGGTTGCCAAGTTGACAAGGAGTAGTCTGTGATAGGTTAATATGTCAACTTGGTCAGAAAATGATGCCCAGCTGTTTGGTCACACAAGCGTTGAGCTAATTGTAATAAATGGAATTTATTCATCAGTGAGTTGATTACATAGATGACTGGATTACATCCATAATCTATCAAGGAGATTGCTGTTAGCAATGAGTGAGGTCTTATCTAATCATTTAAAAGCCTTAAAAGGAGAAGTGATTATTGCATTCAGAGAGAGAATTTCTAGCTGTACTTCAGACAGCCAGGATGAATTCTCCTGGGAACTCATCAATGACCTTCTTGGGAGCCCCTAATTTATGGCCTACTTTGGAATTTGGACTTGTGCATCCCCACAGTTGTATGAGAGAATTTTTAAACACCTCATACTATTTCCATATATTTCCTGTCAGTTCTGTTTCTCTAGAAAACCCTGACTAATAGAGATGACCAGGTTATTCGTTCTTACATGATCTGTATAAGAAGAAGAGTTCTAGCTCAAGTGAACAAAACCTTAACTTGAACTACAAAAAAGTCACAGTCCCTTTGTCAATTTTCAGACCTGAGACAGTTTACAGACCCAGAGCCCCTTGAATGAGAGAAGGCAGAGTCTCTTAGGGAAGGAACATATTATACTCTGCATAATTTTTACTGTTTATCTTCCACCCAGTCTTCACCAAAAAGACCTATGACATTTTACCAGGGCAATTGTGTATTGGGGAAAAGGAAATGATTAGACATTTCAGAGATTATTATACCCTGGCTCAGAGTGCTATTAATTCTAGGAGACCCAAAACATTACTGTGATCTACTACTCAGAGCAGGTGCTTATGGTGGTCAGGTGATCAATTGAGTTTTACTTAAGGTATGTATCACAGTGGATCAAGTATGTCCCTGGAACCATTATGTGTTGGTTCCCTGTTCTCGAATGCATAATTGGAAATGATATAATCAAGCTATGGCAAAATCTTCACATTACTTCCCTGACTTATGGAATGAGGGCTATTATGAAAGCAAAGCCCAAATGGAAGCCATAAGAACCTTCCTTACCTGGCAAAGTAGTACATCAAAAGCAATTCCTGGTAATATGGCAGAGATCAGTGCCACCATGAAGGACTTGAAGGATGTAGGTGTAGTGATTCCCACCACACCATTCAACTCTCCTTTTTGGCCTGTATAGAAAACAAACGGATCTTGGAAGATGACAGTGTAATATAAACTTAACCAGGTGATGACTCCAATTGCAGGTACTGTTCCAGATGAGGTTTCATTGTTTGAGCAAGTGAACAACCCCATTACTGGTAGTAATTATTGATCTGGTAAATGATTTTTTCACAATTACTGTTAGTAAGGATTACCAAAAACAGTTTCCTTTCATCTGGCAAAGCCATCAATACAACTTTACTGTCTTACCTCAGGGGTATTTCAACTCTTCATCTCAATTTCATATTCTAGTCTGTAGTGAACTTGTTTATCTTTTGCTTCCACAAAACATCACATTTGTTGATTATTTTAATATAATAATTTTGATTGGTCATAGTGCATAACAAGTAGCCATTACTCTAGAACTATTGGTAAGACATTTGTGTGGCTGAAGATGTGAGATAAGCACAACAACCAAAACACGGGCCTTCCATTGCAGTGAAATTTCTAGGTGATGGATAAGCTGTTGCATCTGGCCCCTCCTACAACTGAAAAAGAGACACAACACATATTTGGCCTGTTTTGATCTTGTAGAAAACTTATTCTTCACTTAAGTGTGCTACTCTGGCCATTTACCTGGAGACCATAAAAGGTCTTAATTTTGAGTGGGGACCAGAGTAAGAAGGGTCTCTGAAGCAGTTCCAGGCTGCTGTGAAAGCTGCTTTGCCACTTGGGCCATATAATCCTGCAGATCCAATGGTGCTGGAAGTGTAAGTGGCAAACAGAAATGTTGTCTAGAGCTTTGGCAGGCCTGTATGGGAGCATCTCAACACAGACCCTTATGATTTTGGAGTAAATCCTTCTCTCCTCTGCAGGAAGCTAGTTTCTTTGGAGAAACAGTTTTGCCCTGCTACTTGAACTTAGTAAAGACTGGACACTTAAACTTGGGCTACCCAGTTATCTTGAGACCTGAGTTGCCTATCATGAGCTTGATGTTGTCTGATGCACCAAGCCATATATATAGTTGAGCATGCACAACAGCATTTCACCATAACATGGAAGTGATATATACAAGATATGGCACAAACAGGTCCTGGAGTCACAAGCAAGTTACATGAGAAAGTGGTCCAAATGACTCACAGCCCCCACTGTTTCCACATCACCTTCTATTTCCCAACCCACATCTATGGCCTCTTGGGGAGTTCTTTACAGTCAATCTGGGGGTACCAGTCAGCTTCATTCCCCTGATATTCCTGTCATTGTCCAATGGTCTATTGAATAAAGTGGTCATGGTGGTAGGGTTGAATTTATGCATGGGCTCAGCAATAGATGCTGCCTCTCACCAAAGCCAGCAAGGCTAGATCCAATGCTAAGATCTCAATCTGCCAGTAGCAGAAACCAACTTTCAAACCCTGAAATGGCACAATTCTCCAAGGAGATCAGCCTGCTACCTAGTGACAGTTGATGAGACTGGGCCTTCTCCATCATGAAAGGGGTGGAATTTTGTTCTAAATGGAGTATACAAATAGATGATATACAGGTTTGTCTTCCCTGTACACCATGTTTTTACCAAAACTAGCATCCATGGACTTATAGAATGCCTTATCCACCACCAAGTTGTTTTACATAGTATTGCTTCTGATCAAGGAATCCCCTTCAGAGCAAATGAAGTGCAGGTATGGTCATGGAATTCATTGGTCTTACCATGTTCCTCATCATACTGAATCATCTGTATTGACAGAACAGTGGAATGAACTTTTGAAGACTCAATCATGGCAACCAAATGTGGCAATTCTCTGCAGGACTAGGCCAATGTTCTCAGGGAGACTGAATAAGCTGTAAATCGGCATCCACTCTATGTTGCTGTTTCTCCAATAACCTGGATTTACATTTCCAGGAATCAAGACATAGAAATGGGATCAACAACATTCAATATTACCCCTAATGATCCAGTAGTATAATGGTTGCTTCCTGTCTCCACAACCTTAAGCTCTGCTGGACTACAGATATTTGTTCCAAAATGCAGAGTACTTCTCCCATTGTAAACAATTATTACATTATACTAGAAGTTAAGGCTGCCACATTGTCACTTTGGGCCCCTCATGCAGAATCAATAAAGAGGAGAGTGACTGTCATGGTTGGAGTGATTGATCTTGATTTTCAAGGGGTTATAGGACCGTTTCTATATAAGGAAGCAAAGAAGAGCTTTGTAGAATATAAGAGATACCCTAGTGCATCTCTTAGTGTTATCATGCCTTATGATTAAAATAAATGGATAACTGCAAGAACCCAATTTTACCAGGACTACTATGTCCCAGAAACTTCAAGAATGGAGGTTTGTGTCATCCTACCAGGAAAAATACCTCTAGCAGATAACATGTTGCTCTGGTTAAAGGGAATATGAAATGGATACTGGAAAAAAGGTAGTTATAAATAGGAGCTAACACCATGTGACAATTTCCAAAAATGAGGACTGTAATGGTTATTAATATTACTTCTGTGTTTCTTGTGAATATTTTGTATATATACAAATATTTGTTTTATTCCTTATCTCATCATCAAAAATTGTTTCCTTCCATGTCTTATTAATAAAATCTTTGTTTCTTCCAAATCTTAATCTTTCTTCATATAACATGAGTACTGTTAACTTTATGTCTTACATGTTTTTAAATTTATTGAAGTATATCACTCATACATGAACATATGTAAATAATAAGTATATAGTAATAGTTGTAAACTTACAAAACAAACATGCATAACATCATACAGTGCTCTCATATCTCACCCTACCACCAATACCTTGCATTGTTGTGAAACATTTTTAACTAATAATTAAAGAGCATCCTCAAAATATTACTACTAACCAAATTATTTTCCCCCAACCAACCCTATTATTATTTTTTATATCATTTATACATGAACATACATAAACAATAAGTGTATAGTAAAAGTTGTGAATTTAAAAAACAAACATTCATAATATCATACAGGGGTCCCATACATCAACTGTCCAACACCTTGCATTGTCGTGGGACATTTATTACAAATTATGAAAGATTTCATACATTTTTAAGTTACAGGCTATCAAATTTAAGAGTAAGTATTACCCAAAAACAGCCACACCCATCTGGGGAAAGATTTAGTGTGTTTCTTGTATGCAGGACAGCTGATTTGGGGTTAGGCAAAAATATGACAGGTATTATTTATGTTTAGAGATTAAATATGGTTTAAGGAGCAGTGTCTGGTTGTCAAGATGACAACGGATGGAATGTGATGTTTATATTCATGAGTCAAATTGGCTCAATTATTGTGTACAGTTTCTTGTTCAAGCAAGAACTAGCATGATTGTTACTATGGGGAAATTTTGTGTATTTAAATTATCAGTAAATTTACTGCATCTAGGACTGATTACATCTATCATCAACAAAGGAGATTGACTTCAGCAATGAGAGAAATCTCATCCAAACATTTGAAGTCCTTAAAGGAGTTCTGATGATTTCAGTATTCAGAAGTGAGCATTTCCATGTGTACCTCAGCCTGCCAGCTCTTCTGGGAAGCTCATTGAAAACCTTCACCAGAGTACCTGGTTGACAGGCTGTGCTATGGAAGACATATATCCTGTTGTTTCTGCTTCCCTGGAGAACTCTGACTAATACAACAATGATTATGATCTCATTTTAATCTTAATTAGAAAGATACAATTAATTTTATATTTAATATAATAATGCAATCTTGATATATATATGTTCATACATATATCATAATTTTTATGAATATATAAGTACATATTTTTATATACTTCTAAATTATTGCCATGCATAATACTAACATTTAGTGTATAAATAACTTTGGATAAGATTACTGTAAAAACATGAGCATCACCAGATTTTATTTTAATGTTTTAGAATATTTCATATTCCAAAAATTTTTTTGAAAATATAATTATTTATCAACTTTCTTAATGATCTATTTCATATACTTATCATCCAATTACAATGTCTAGTACTTTAAAATGAAATTATCAAGTGACATATTTGGCAAATAATTACTTGTTTTACAAGAAATGTGTGTTAGAGTGTTTTATTACCTATAGAATTAAGTAATGCATTCTTTTATAACTTAGTATGTTTCTTTTTACTTTTTAAAATACTTTTTAATAAAAAATTGATTAATGTTTTCATTGACTTTAAGACAGCAATAAGGGAAATATTTGAATGTTACAATATTTTAAAGAGATTCAACTTCAGTCTATATGTTGTGTTATGCAGAATTATTATTTGTTACTGAACATAACACAAAAATTTGTTGTTAGTCTCTTTGAAAATCTCTGCAAATTTTTAAAAAATGTGTAGAGTTGTAATATTTTTGAAAAATATTTATGTATTTCTATTTTTAAATTTATTTATTTATTTATTTATTTATTTATTTAAAGAAACTTTAGATCACATAAATTTTACATAAAAAATATAAGGGATTCCTATATGGCCCACTCCCTCCCCCTCCCACACTTTCCCACATTAACAATATTCTTCATTAGTGTGGTACCTTTTTTACAATTGACAAACACATATTGAAGCATTGTCACTCACTGTGGATTATAGTTCACATTATAGTTCACACTCTGTCTTGCACAACTTTGTAAGTTATGACAAAATATATAATGACCTGTATCTGTCATTGTAACTTCATGCTGGAGAATTACAATGTCCTGAAAATGCCCCCAAATTACACCTAATTTTCACTCTGCTTCCCCTCAGGTCCTCTGGTGGCCACTGCCTTTATATCAATGATACAAATTCTTCTATTGCTAGAATAAAAATAAGTCTATAGTAGAATAACAGTAAGTCATTTCTAGTCCTTCATTCATTCCATAATCCTGAGGATTCTGGGATGGTGATGCCCACTCCACCTCCAATTGAGAGGGGGCTTAGATCCCATGGGTCAGATGGATGGGACTATCTTGTTTGCAGTTGTAGACTCCATCTGTTCCTTGGGATGGTCATTGTACATCGTCATTTACTTGGTAGTTGAACTGGGTGATTCTAATGAAGTGGAGAGCAGGTATTGAAACTATGTTGAAAATCAGGGCTGGACTGGAACATGGAGAGTCCAAAGTTTTAAGTCTCTTAGACATAAATCTATCAACTTTAGAACAAACTATAGGTTCATTTAGAAGGGGCAGAAGAGGCATGCATAGGGAAACCACAACTGAATCCAACTCTGTCACATAAGGGAACATAAATTCCAAAGTAGGACCAACCCACAGGGCTACAATCTCCTGAGCTGTCTACCTTGCCTATAGTGTCTGTATATCTCCAGAGCCCTCAGGATCCCCACTATTTGAGCAAATATTTACTGTGACAGTCAATGGGATCCTGCTGAGATGTGCATAAGTGTAACTCCAGGATAACCTGTTGACTCACTTTGTAGTCTCTTAGCCATACAAACTCTTTTGTCTTTACCCTTTCCCCCTATTGATCAAGGTCCCATGACTCTTGTTTCTCTCCCAATTTCTCTTTATGGCAATGAAAATTTTATACTTTGTCCATTTGTGTATTGGAAGCAGATTAATTGTTTTGTAAGTTTCAGAGGTCTACAGCCAGATGGGAATTTGCTCCAATACAAAATGTATTTCTTTAAATTGGTGGTGATGAGATTTTGTACTTGCATTGTTACTGATTTAAGTTTTTTTTTTTTTTAATATTGTAATTCCTTTTTGGAATTAAGAGGGTGGAATGCAACAGTTTGGCATTGTTTATGAATTCCAAAAATAGATATTGTATTATGTTTGTAAACTGGTCTGTACCTGGGTGTGATTAAATTATGATTAGGGCTTTGATTGAGCCATGTCAGCAGGATGTTGAATCCCTGGCTCCTTGGTCAGCAGGGACTCACAGAGGAAACTACATGTCAAAGAAAAGAGTTGGAGTTTTGAACTGGAACCTGGGAAGTAAGCATACAGTGGATCAGAGCAGCTGAGCCCAGAGAGAATTGAGCCCTGGAGAGAGAGACAGAGCCAATCACCTTATAGTCTACAGATGGCCTTGTGGAGAGAGCAGGGCACTGAGCCTGGAAAGGAACAAGCCCTGGGAAGAGAGGTACCCAAGAAGCCTGAAATTTTGATAGAGGTCAGCAGCAATTTTGCTCCAAAACATGGCAACAGACTTTGGTTAGATAAGTAACTTATGCTTTACGGCCTGGTACTAAGCTTCTACCCCTAATAAATACTCTTATAAAAGCCAATAGATTTCTGATATTTTGCATCAGCCACCCTTTGACTGAATAATACAGACTGCTAAGGATTTTCTCAGTGTGCTGGTGTTTATTAATCAATCACCTGGCAGCCTGCCCTCTGCAGGTTTTAAACTCAGTTTTAGTGAGTAAAATAAGAAAATTTTAAAAGGAACTTTAAAAAAAAAAATAAGAGATCCAATAAAAGCTAATCCAAAAAAGAATGTCTTTATATTCCCTGTCATAAAGTTTCAACTGGATGCCTGATAGCCCAGTGTATCACTTCTCTAAGAAGAGCTTGGAATCAAATCAGGGACCTGATATATGAAAGGCAGGAATTCTTCCACTGAGTGAACCTGGCTCCTTAGGTTAGTTAGCCTTTCAGAAGGATATGCAACCCCTTTCCCTCTCCAAGTTAGATTACTTGTAGTTTGCTCTAGTCCTGCTGATTAGGCACCTCTTTGTTCCTTCCTCCTCTCTTATTTACATCCTTTCTTTACTGGGGCAGCTGTACATGACAGTCTATATGAGGAGATCCCTCCACACTCTCCCTGTCAAGTCAGGGTCTCTTCTCATATTCAAGGGGGGCTCAGCCTGTCAAATTCATGGCAAAGAAACCACTCTCTACCCTCCCAGAACCCTTTTCTTCCCCAGGAATCTGCCCACATGCTCCATTTAGAGCTGGGAGCCAGCAGCTCCACTTACATTATTTGCCCTGAGGGTGGGATATATGTGTCATTTCCAGGCAAAGAGGCAAGAAACTCATGATTTTCCTTTGGTTTCTTTTTTTCTTTCTAAAAGATACTTAGATTACATACAATGATACATAAAAAATATTAAAAAATAAGCAATTCCCATATGTACCACTCCCCACAGTTCCCACTTTTCACAACATTAACTTCTTTCAATGGTGTGGTATATTCATTGCAATTGAAGAACACATTTTGAAGCATTGCCACTGTGATGGTTAGGCTAATGTGTCAATTCAGCCTGGTAATTGTGTCTAGGTGTTAGGTCCAGCAAGCACTGGGCTAATTGTAATACAAGAGCATTTATGGACTTCAATCACCAGTGAGTTTACTGCATGGTTGGCTGATTACATCTGCATCAATCAAGGATATTGCATCAGCAATGGATGATATTTTATCCAATCAGTTGAATGCCTTAAAAGGGGAAGTGATTTCAATACGCAGAGAGAATTTCTAAGCTCACCCTTGGGCAGCCAACTTCTCCCAGAAACTCATCAAGGACCTTTCATTGGACTTTCATCAGAACCCTTGGCTTGCAGCCTGCCTGTGGAACCTGGACTTGTGCAAACCGATGGTCACATGAGAGACTCTTATAATATCTCATATTATTGACAGATATCTCCTGTTGATTCTGTTTTCCAAGAGAACCCTGACTACTACAGCTTGGAACTGGGAGTGGTTCTTGAGGAACACAGTCCTAAACATGGGATGTCTGAGGTGATTCTGGGAGTTTTGTAATTGGCTCTCTATTCTAATTGGATTCAAGGGTACTAATGACTCCCTTTCCAATAATAAAGAGGTTGGTTAACAGTCCATGACATGAGCTGGCAATAGAGATATGCTAAATAGCACCACTGGATTCCCCTACTTCCACACTTATAAAAAGCAAGGATCTGGTTGAGTGTGTTTTCAACACCTTAACAGAATTTTGTGGAGTCAAAAAATATAATGATGTTGGCTGGCTCCGCCTAGATACACTGGATACAGTTACAAAAGAAAGAGATGAGCTAAAGTCTTCAAATTTGAAACTTAAATGCCACATGAATGATATGAAAATTTTCTACATGTGCCTTGAAAGAAAATTTTGTCTCCTCTAGCCACAGACTTGAGATATCTGAGAATCCATCCCAGACTCTAATTGTATGAGTAACAGAATTACAGAGGAAACTAAAATCTCAACCTTGCAGAGTTTCTGCAATTAAAGTGGAGGCACTGATTGGAAAGGAGTGGAACCCTGAGGATTGGGATGGAGACATATGGGATGAATATAATAATGGTGGGTATATTGGAACCCTAAATTCTGCTGAGTCTTTACCAGATAAACCTGTGATGGCCTGCCCTGTGGAAAACACACCTTGTCAACCTTGTATCATCCAGCCTCCAGCCTGCCCCATGGAGTCCAGACCTCCTCCCAGCCATGAGAAAGGTACCAGCCAAACTCAACCATGCACTGCCCAACTTCCAGTCTGCCCTGAAGAATCGACTTTCCAAATCCTGCCTGAAGAGAATAATCCTGTCTCACCAGAAGAAAATGCAAAGAAATGCCCTGGGGTCAGTAGCCTGCAAGACATCTCTAATCCTTCTCCTTACCCAAACCACCACCCCTCTTGCCTTCAAGACCTATTACAAGACTAAAATCACAACAAGCCTGCAAAGGTGAAATACAAAGTGTGACCCGTGAGGATTCCAAAAGAACTGCATGAGTTTCCAACTTGTATAGACAGCTATCAAGGAAATATGTCTGGGAATGGAAGCTAAGGGTATAGGACAATGGTGGAAGGAATATAAAGTTGGATCTGGCTGTATTTATTGATATGGGTTGAATAAGCAGAAATTCTGGATTCAACGCGGTAGCTTGGGGGGTGAGAAAGGGCTCTAAGAGTTTGTTTGGGTGGCTGACTGAAACATGGACAAAACGATGGCCTAGCATGTCTGATGTTGAGATGCCCGATTTGTCCTGGTATACAGTAGATGAGGGGATTCAAAGGCTTAGAGAGATTGGAATGCTAGAACGGATTTACCATTTGAGACCTGACCACGCACCCCAAGAATGTCTGGAGGACACACCTTTAGCCAGGATTGTGAAGAATAAATTTATAAGACTAACTCCATCTTCTCTGAAGAGCTCTGTGGTTGCTCATCTCTGTAGTCCAGATATTAATGTAGGGAGGGGTGTAATGGAATTGGAATCCTTAAACATTATGGGGATGATCGGATCTTGGTCAGGTAAAAGTCAAGTATTGGCAGTTAATCGCCAAAGGCAAGGTGGGCGTGGCTACCACATGAAAGACAGATTCAAAACAGCACAGAGAGTAGTCTGAGCCACATGGAGTTATGGCATTGGCTAATAGATCATGGGATACCTAGAAGTGAAATACATGGGCAGTCTACTAAATTTCTTCTGGATCTGTATAAGCAGAACAATTCTAGGTCCAGTGAACAAATCCTAACTCAAATTACAGACACAGAGAATCACATCCCCTTAATCAATTCCCAGACTTGAGACAGTTTACAGACCCAGAGCCCCTTGAATGAGGAGAAGACCAGGTCCCCTTGGGGAAGGATCCTGTTAAACTGCCAAATATGTATCCTGTTACTCTTCCTCCCACCTTTCCCCAGGGAGACTTATGGCCTTTTGCCAGAGTAACTGTGCATTGGGGAAAAGGAAATGATCAGATATTTCAGGGATTATTAGACACTGGCTTAGAAGTCACATTAATTCCAGGAGACACAAAACATCACTATGGTCCACCAGTCAGAGTAGGGGCTTATGGAGGTCAGGTGATTGAAGGAGTTTTAGCTCAGGTCAATCTCACAGTGGGTCCAGTGGGTCCCTGGACCCATTCTGTGGTAATTTTCCCAGTTCCAGAATGCATAATTGGAATAGACATACCCAGTAACTGGCAGAATCCCCACACTGGATCCCTGACTTGTGGAGCAAGGGCTATTATGGTTGGAAAGGCCAAGTGGAAGCTTCTAGAACTGCCCCTGCTTAGAAAAATAATAAATCAAAGGCAATACCAGATTCCTGGAGGGATTGCAGAGATTAGTGCCACCATCAAGGATTTGAAGGATGCAAGGGTGGCGATTTCCACCACATCCCCATTCAACTCTCCTATTGCCCTGTGCATAAAACAGATCCGTCTTGGAGGATGACATCAGATTATCATAAACTTAACCAGGTGGTAACTCCAATTGCAGCTGCTGTCCCAGATGTGATACATTGCTTGAACAAATCAACACTTCCCCTGGTACCTGGTATGCAGCTGTTGATCTGGCAAATACTTTTTCTCAATTGCCATTAGTAAGGACCACCAGAAACAGTTTGCTTTCAGTTGGCAAGGCCAGCAGTATACCTTCACTGTCCTGCCTCAGGGGTATATCAACTCTCCAGCCCTATGTCATAATATTACCTGCAAGGACCTTAATTATCTCTCCCTCCCATGAGACATTGTACTGGTTCATTATATTGATGATATCATGTTGATAGGACCTACTGAGCAAGAAGCAGCAAAGCTTCTAGATTTATTGATAAGGCATTTGTGTGAGAGAGGATGGGAGACAAATTCAACAAAAATAAAGGTCTTCCACCTCAGTGAAATTTCTAGGTGTCCAGTGGTGTGGTGCCTATTGAGATATCCCTTCTAAAGTAATGGTTAAACTGTTGCACCTGGCCGCTCCTATGACCAAAAATGAGGCACAACACTTAGTTGGCCTCTTTGGATTTTGGAGACAACACATTCCTCATTTGGGTGTGCATCTCCAGCCCATTTACCTAGTGACCAGAAAAGCTGCTAGTTTTGATTGGGGAACAGAACAAAAGGAAGCCCTTCAACAGGTCCAGGCTGCTGTACAAGCTGCACTACCACTTGGACCATATGATCCAGCAGATCCAATGAAGTGCTGGAAATTTCAGTGGCAAATAGAGACACTGTCTGGAGACTTTGGAAGGCCCCTATAGGGGAATCACAATGCAGACCCTTAGGATTTTGGAACAAAGACTTGCCATCCTTTGCAGATAACTACTCCCCTTTTGAGAAGAAGCTTTTGGCTTGCTACTGGGCCTTAGTAGAGACTGAATGCTTAATCATGGGCCACCAAGTTATCATGAGATCTGAGTTGCCTATCATGAGCTAGGTATTACCTGACACACCAAACCATAAAATTGGGCATGCACAGCAGCACTCCATAATAAAGTGGAAGTGGTATATAAGAGATAGGGCTCGAGCAGGTCTTGCAGGCACAAGTAAGTTACATGAGGAAGTAGCCCAAATGTCCATGGTCACCCCCCCGTGCCATGTTACCTTCTCTTTCCCAGCCCACAGCTTTGGCTTCTTGGGGAATCCCTTACAATCAGTTGACTGAAGATGAGAAAACTTGGGCCTGGTTTACAGATGGTTCTGCACGATATACAAGTACCACCCGAAAGTGGACAGCTGCGGCACTGCAGCCCTTATCTGGGACATCCTTGAAGGATAGTGGTGAGGGCCAATCCTCCCAGTGGGCAGAACTTTGAGCAGTGCACCTAGTTGTTCATTTTGCTTGGAAGAAGAAATGGCCAGAGGTGCATTTGTACACTGATTCATGGGCTGTTGCCAATGGTTTGGCTGGATGGTCAGGGACTTGGAAGGAACATGATTGAAAAATTGGTGACAAGGAGGTCTGGGGAAGAGATATGTGCATAGACTTTTCTGAGTGGGCAAAAAACATGAACATATTTGTGTCCCACGTGAATGCCCACCTGAGGGTGACTTCAGCAGAGGAAGAGTTTAATAATCAAGTGGATAAGATGACCCACTCTGTGGCTAATGCTCAGCCTCTTTCCCCAACCACTCCTGGCATTGCCCAATGGGCTTGTGAAAAAAGTGGCCATAGATGTAGGGGTGGAGGTTATGCATGGGCTCAGCAACATGGACTTCCCCTCACCAAGGCTGACTTGGCTACAGCCACTGCTGAATGCCCAATCTGCCAGCAGCAGAGACCAACACTCAGCCCCTGATTTGGCACCATTCCTCGAGGTTACCAGCCTGCTGCCTGGTGGCAGGTTGACTACATTGGGCCACTTCCACCATGGAAGGGGCAGCAGTTTGTTTTAACTGGAATAGACACATACTCTGGCTATGGGTTTGCATTTCCAGCACACAATGCTTCTTCCAAAACTACCACCCATATGGTAGTATTCATTTACCACTGAATGACTTATCTACCACCATGGCATTCCACACAGCATTGCTTTTGATCAAGGAACCCATTTCACAGCAAATGATGTGCAGGAATGGGCACATGCCCGTGGAATTCACTGGTCTTACCATGTGCCCCATCACCCTGAAACAGCTGGATTAATAGAATGGTGGAATGGGATTTTGAAGACTGAATTACAGCACCAACTAGGTGGCAATACCTTGCAGGGCTGGGGCAATGTTCTCCAGGCGGCTTTGTATGCTTTGAGTCAGCATCCTTTCTATGGTGCTGTTTTTCCCATAACCAAGATTCATGGGTCCAGGAATCAAGGAAATGGGAGTGGCACCACTCACTATTACCCCTAGTGACCCAATTAGAAAATTTTTGCTTCCTGTCCCTGCAACCTGAAGCTCTGCTGGTCTACAGGTTTTAATCCCAAATTGAGGATTGCTGCCACCAGGGAACACAAAAATGATTCCATTGAACTGGAAGTTAAGACTGCCACCTGGCCACTTTGGGCTCTTCTTACCTGTGGATCAACAGGCAAAGAAGAGAATTACTGTACTGGCTGGGGTGATTGATCCTGACTATCAAGGGGAGATAGGACTAGAACTACATAATGCGGGCAAAGAAGAGTTTGCCTGGAAAGCAGGAGATCCTCTAGGGCATCTTTACTGCCATGCCCTGTGATTAAAGTCAATGGAAATTGCAACAAACCAATTCAGCAGGACTAACAATGGCCCAGAATCTTCAGGAATGAAACTTTGGGTCACCCCACCAGGCAAAGAACCACGGACAGCTGAAGTGTTTACTGAAGGTAACAGGAACATGGAATGGGTAGTGGAAGAAAGGTACTGATAAATATGAACTTTGACCATGTGACCAGTTACAGAAATGAGGAATATAATAGTCATGAACCCTTCTTCCTTGTTTCATTATGAGTATGATTGTATATGTATACAAAACAAATTTCTTTTTTTGTTACCCAACCTTTTCCCCTATCATATGAAAAGTTGTATTGATTTCACACCATAATATTTAAGGATGTCAAGTTTAAAAGTGAATATTACCCAAGGACATGCTCCATATTCAGTGGGAATATGAATTGCATTCATATTTATTAAATTACACAAGCCAACTCAAAATAGACTAAAAAGTTAAATGCCAATAAACCAATGATACGTGCAATATATCTTCAGAAACTTAAAGACAATGCATTTCCTAAAGAACATAGGAGTAGAGGAAGGAGGAGGAGGCAGAAAAATAAAAGATATAAAAGTAAACAAAATGGAAACACTTTTGTCAATTTTAATGCATTACCAGTAAGAAGTATTTCTCTACACCCAACACAAGAGCACGTAAATCTAAACTACAAAGCAAGTGAAAATAAAAGTCACTCATAAACTTAGCTTATTGTTGTGGGGTGCCTAAGTGTTGCCTCCTGGAGAACCTTCTCGTTGCTCAAATGTACCTCTCTCTATGCCAACTCAGCATATGAATACATAACTTCCCTTCAGCGTGGGGCATGACTCCCAGGCATGAGCCTCCCTCACACCAAGGGATTACTACCAAGTACCAACTAGCAATGCAACTGGAAAAAGACCTCAAATAAAAGGGGGAAAGGGTAAAGACAAATGAGTTTATATGCCTAAGATACTTCAAAATGAGTCGGGAGTTCATCCAAAAGGTAATGCTTATGCATATCTCAGGAGAATCTCATAGACTGCCAAAGTGAATACTACCTCAAATAGTGGGGCTCCTGAGGGCTCTGGAGACACCCATGTCCTATGGTAAGGAGAGATAGCTCTGGAGTTTTGTCTCTTGCCAGTGAGCCCTACTTTGGAGTTTGTGCTCCTGAAAATGACAGAGCTGGACTCAATTATGTCTTCCCTACACATGAGTCATCTGTCCTTTCTATTTAAACCTATCCTTAGTGCTAGAGTTTGTAGGTGTATGTGCAAGAGACATGAGTCTTTGGGCTGTCCATGTGCCAGCTGGGACAAGAACCTCAGCAGAGTTGCAGCACCTACTCTATAGCTCATTGGACTCACACAGGACAACTAAAAAGGAGATGATGATGGACAACAACCATCCCAAGGAACAGAGAGAGTCTGGAAATGCAAGCAAAATAGCCCTATCTGTCTTCCCCATGGAATATAACTCCTTCTCAGTTAGAGGTTGAGTGGGCATCACCATATCAGAATCCTAAGAATTGGGGAAAGAACTATGGACTAGAGTAGACTTACTGGTATTCTACTATAGACATATTGTGATTCTAGCAATGGAATAAATTAAAACACTGATGTGGAACCACTGGCCACTGGAGGCTCTGGGAGCAGGAAGAGGGTAAAAGAGTTGTAGTAGGGGGGATTTTTCAGGACTTGGCTATTGGCCTCAATGACACTGCAATGACAGACATGGGCCATTTTATATCATCACATAACATGCAGAACTGTGTGGAAGAGAGTATAGACTACAATGTGAACTATGGTCCATGCTTAACGGCGAAGCCATTTATCAATAGCAACGAATGTGCCACACTTATGAATTGAGGAAGCATGGAGTGGAAAAGGTTATGAGAATATTTTAAAAATCCTTCCTTTTGATGGGGTCAAAGTCACCAGTCACTCCAGAAAACTAAAACAAAATGAGTATTGCAAGTTTGTGTTATAGTTGCATAAGGCTTCATGAGATGCCACAGAATATATATTTACTACTACTGAAAATATATCAATATATGACCAAAAAGGCAGAACATAGTATGGCAATGAAAGCAATTACAACCAGAGCTATAGACTTTGAATATTAAACAGATGAATAAGAGATCCTCACATTTGAGACAAATTCATCGAAATAGTCATGGATCACATTGGACTCTGAGAAGGGCAACATGAACATGGTCTCTGTGTGGTCAGCAGAATAAGCCAAACTGCTGGCTAAGGAGCCATTAATTCCCTGTATTCACAGCTGTGGGATGATGGCGACCTCATAGTGCAGAGGGTGGCAAAAGGCAAGATAGCTTTCAATAACATCACCATAAAGAAGGCCAACTCTGGGTATCCATAGAATATAAATAGGAAAATCTGAGCAGCACATTGTATTTCAGAAAACAAATTACTTCCTTTCAGAATATTCACAATTTTGGTACAGTAACAAATACAACAAATATCTGTGAGGCTCAGATTTCCTATAAAGAAGTACATTTGGAGAGGGCAGATATGGTCATTTACAATGAGAGAATCAGAAGGTTCCACGTCAGGGCTCCCAGACAAATTAAAAATAAACCAGCAGACCTTACAATATTTTTCATATGAGAAACATGATTTACTGAATCTATGATCCATGTTCAAACACAAATTCATTCCCTGGCACATGAAATGGAGACTAAATTGTTTCCACTGCTTTATGTATACCATTTTCACACCTCTATTTCTACAAAAGTCAAACCATTTATATTGCAGAAGGTTTCTTAAATAACTAACTGCAACATCAAGTGGGGTGGAGTTCATAATAATCTGAATGATACATAATGAGAAAAATTAATCCAATAATTATTTAAAGTCATGGATGTTAACTTCCACTCTGATCCAATGATGGCAGTAACTGGGAAAAGCTTCAAAGATACACATCTAGCCATTGATGATATTTTATTCTCCTATTCATGTTTATTTCACTACAAAAGCCCAGTGATTTTAGGCAGGTTTTCAATTCCAGTGGTCACTTATTTGCAGGTATTATATACAGCTGTTTTATGTGTCATGCAGTCTCTAAGTACTATTATACTGGCCAAAAAAATACAATTATTAAATTCTAAAAAAGCTTTGGATGACATTGACATGACAATAGGAGTAGATAATCAGAGGTATAATTATGATCTGCTGGGAAACTATGGCCATTAATGAACAGAAACAGTGTAGATTTTGAAGTCCACTTTCATGTAAAAATCAAATGGTGCTGACAGTTTTCTTAAACAATTTTATTGAAATGAATTAAAAAACATACAATCCATCTAAAGTGTAAAATAAATGGTATTTGGTATAATCATAGAGTTGTACATTCATCACTATAAGAAATATTAGAGCATTTTTATTACTCCAAAAAGATTTAAAAAACCTACCACTTAGTCACTTTTCAAACCCTCTATCCTTTCCCTGCCATTCATAACTGTTAATTTATTTTTGTATCTATAAATATATTTGTATTTATATTTTATATAGATGCAGTCAAACAATATGCAATATATTGTGTCTAGGTTCTTTCACCTAGCATACTTCCTTTTTTATGATTGAGGGAAGAATATTAATATATTTCTATATGCTAGAGTCTACAGTTTGCTTTGCTTGTATTTTTACCCAAATATCACCCTATTATTAACATCTTTTAACATTACCATACATTTTTTTTGTTGTTTCAGAGAAAACATTCTTATATATTCACTACTAACCATGCTCATGTTCCACATTAAGTTTGGCTATACTCTACTGAACCATGTTTCAATTTTTAGCTTCCCTTATAGAATGATCTTAAAATTTCCCATTAAACCACTATCATACCCAAATATTAGTGCTGCTAATTATATACATTATAATGTGCTTTCAACACTTCTATTTCAAACATTTTCAAACAAGCTTTACTTTACCAACTCTGTACAAATTAAGCTACAATTTTCCATTCTCTACCCTTGTTCTATCTTTGGTGACCTATATCCTAGCTATTAACTCCATTAATTTGCTCATTATATTTAGTTCATTACAGCAAAGTCAAACAATATTTGTCCTTTTGTGTCTAGCTAGCTTCACTCAACAAAATGTCCTCCAGGTTCATCCATATTGTTATATGCTTCACGACTTCACTTCTTCTTGTATGTGAATAATATACCATAATCTGTATATACAATTTGTTTATCCATTGATTAGTTGATGGACATGGTTTTCCCCATCCTTTGGCAGTTATGCATAATGACACTATGAACATCAGTAGTGCAGATGTCTGTTCTTGTCCCTGTTCTTAGTTCTCCTGGGTAAATACCAAGTATGGTATTGCCAGAGCACATGGCACTTCTATATTACACTTTCGTAGGAACTGCCAAACAGTCTGTAAGAGTGGCTGTGCCATCCTATACCACCAAGAATGAATAAGCATTCCTATTTCTCCATATCGTCTCCAACACTTGCAGTTTTCTGATTTTTTATAGTGGTCATTCTAATAGATGAGAAATGAACACACTTTGTAGGTTTGATTTGCATTTTGCTAATGACTAGTGGTGGTGACTGTCTTTTCATGTGTTTTTTTGCCATTTGTATGTTCTCTTTAGAAAAACGTCTCTTCAAGTCTTTTTTTAAATATAATCACATTTTATAAATGTGTGTGTTGTGTGTATGCATTCCTTGCTGCAGATAATTTGAGCTTGGGGTATTTTCAGTTTTGTTTCTATTTTTCTCTTAATTTTACTTAAGACTCTTTAAAATAAAACACCATCAATGTCTCTTCACCTTATATATATTTTTTAATTTTTTAAACTTTTATTGAAGTATATCATTCATACATGAACATACAAAAACAATACATGTGTAGCAAATGTTGTGAACTTAAAAACACACATGCATAACATCATATACAGGTCCCACATATCACTCCACCACCACAACCTTACATTTTTGTGAAATATTTGTTGCAAATTAAGAAAGAATATCATCAAAGCATTTACTAATAACTATACTCCATATCTTACATTTGATGTATTTTTCTCCAACCCACACTACTATTTTTATTTTTTAAATATATTTTTATTACAGAAATTGTGATCTTGCAAAACAATCATGCACCTGGCCAGAATTCCCATACAACATCCCTTCACCAACACATCATCCCATGGTGGAATATTTTTTTTTTACAGATTATGAGATAATGTCATCAAACTATTACCACCAACCATGGTCGATAGGGTACATTTGGCACACTTTTTTCATGTCCTGTATTATCAACACAGTACATCTTTGGCATTGATGCCAGAATATCACAGTATTGCTATTAAACACAATCACACCATTTGTATTTTTCCCATGCTTCTTCACATTCCCACCACCCTGCAATAGTGACATATATCCACTCTAGCTCACAGAAGTACACTCTTGCATCTGTACCATCAACCACAATTCTCATCCAACTCTGGGTTTACTGTGTTATTCAGTCCCTAGATTATTCTCTAGATTTCTTTCAGTTGACATTTACATCCCTAGTCTACCCTATTCAGCCACAATCCCATTTACAAACTCGCTGCTACTCACTATAATGTGTTAACATCAACTCTATCCAATTCCACACTTTTACAGTCAAGCTAATTAAAACTTCTACATATATTAAGCATCAGTAGTACTTCTCAGTCCTCCTCTTATCTCCTAATAACCTATCCTCTAGGTTTTAACTCCATGTGTTTTTTCTTCATATTAATGAGACTGTGATATATTTGTCCTTTTGTGTCTGGCTTACTTCACTCAGCATAATGTCTTCAAGTTTCATCCATGTTATCATATGTGCCCCAATTTCATTTCTTCTTGCTGCAGCATAATATTCCATCCTATGTATATACTACATTTTTTATCCATTCATTGGTTGATGGACACTTGGGTTGTTTCCATCTTTTGGCAATAGTGAATAACACCACTATGAACATCAGTTTGCAGGTGTCTGTTGTGTCACAGTTTTTAGTCCTTCTGGATATATTCTAAGTAGAGGAATTGCTGGATCATATGGCAGTTCTATATTTAGCTTCCTGAGGAACAACCAAACTGTCTTCCATAGAAGGTGCACCATTTTACAATCCCACCAACAATGAAGGAGTATTCCTATTTCTCTACATCCTCTCCAGCACTTATAGTTTTCTGTTTGTTTGTTTTTTAATAATAGCCATTCTATGTGGTATGAGATGATATCTTATTGTCATTTTTGTTTGCATTTCCATAATAGCTAGCAGTATCGAATATTTTTTTCTTGGGATTTTTGACATTTCTGTTTCATCTTTGGAAAATGTCTATTTAAATCTTTTGCCTATTTCTTAATTGGATTGCTTGCTCTTTTATCATTGAGTTGTATGATTTTTTTATATAGAATGGAAAACAAACCCTCATCAGATATGTGGTTACCAAATATTTTCTCCCATTGAGTGGGTGGTCTTTTCACCTTCTTGACAAAATCCTTTGGATCACAAAAGTGTTTAAGTTTGGGTAGGTCTCATTTATACACGTTTTCTTTTATTGCTCATGCTTTCGGTGTAAGGTTCAAGACTGCACCACGTACCACCATGTCTTGAAGATGCTTTCCTACATTTTCCCTCAGAAGCGTTATGATTCATGCTTTTATATATAGGTCTTTCATCCATTCTGAGTTAATTTTTGTTTAAGGTATGAGATAGGGGTCCTCTTTCTTTCTTCTGGCTATGAATATCCAGTTCTTCATGCACCATTTGTTGAATAAACTGTTCTTCCCCAGCTGAGTGGGTTTGAAAGGTTTGTCAAAAATCACTTGACCATAAACGTGAGAGTCTGTTTTTGAACCATTAATTCGGTTCCATTGGTCTATGTGTCTATTTCTATGCCAGTACCATCAATACAGTGCTATTTTTACAACTATAACTAGGAAATATTATTTAAAGTTCAGAAGTGAGAGTCCTCCAATTTTGCTTTTCCTTTTTAAGATGTTTTTGGTTATTTAGGGCCCCTCACCTTTCCAAATGAATTTGATAATTGTGTTTTCCTTTTGTTTAAAAAAATGGAATTTTTATTGAGATTGCATTGAATCTGTTTATCAATTTGGGTAGAATTGATATCTTAATGATATTTAGCTTCCAATCCATGAGTATAGAATGTTCTTATAATTATTTAGGACTTTTAAATTTTCTTTTACCAATGCATTGTATTTTTCTGAATACAAATGCTTTATATCCTTGGTTAAGTTTATTCCTAAATATTTCATATTTTTACTCTCTATTGTAAATGGAAATTTTTTCCTGACTTCCTTCTCAGATTGTGTATTACTAATGAATAGAAACACCTCTGGTTTATGCATATTGATCTTGTATCCTGACAGTCTACTGATATTTTTTATTAGCTCTAGCAGCTTTATTGTAAACTTTTCAGGACACTCTAGATATAGGATCATATCATCTGCAAATAGCAAAAATTTTACTTCTTACTTTCTTATATGGATGCATTTTATTTCTTTTTCTTGTCTGATTGCTCTAGCTAGAACCTCTAGCACTATATTGAACAACAGCGGTGACAGTGAGCATCCTTGTTTTGTTTTTCATTTCAATGGGAAAACTTTCAGTCTTTCACCATTGAGTACAATGTTAGCTATGAATTTTTCATGTATGGCTTTTATCATGTTCAGAAGTTTCCTTCAATTCCTATCTGTTTTAGTATTTTTACCAAGAAAGGATGCTGTAATTTGTCAAATGCCTCTTCTGCAACATCAACCAAATCGTGTGGTTTTCTTCTTTGATTTTTATTGTAGTGTACTACACTGCTTGATTTTCTTGTGTTGAACCACCCTTGCATGCCTGGTATAAAACCAACTTGATCATGATGAATAATTCTCTTAATGTGTTGGATTCAATTAGCAAGTCTTTTGTTGAGGATTTTTGCATCCATAATCATTAGGGCAATGGGTCTGAAATTTTCTTTTTTCATAATATCTTTACCTGTCTTTGGTATTAGGGTGATATTGGCTTCATAAAATGAGGTTGAAAGCATTCCTTCTTGTTCAATATTTTGGAAGAGCTTGAGTAAGATTGATATTAAATTTTCTTTGAATGCTTTGTAGAATTTACCTGTGAAAACTTCTTGTTTTGAGCTTTTCATTTTGGGGTGTTGTTTGATGACTGTTGGTTTGACTGGTTTGTTCACGTCTTAATTTTCTTCTAGAGAAAGTAAAGTTTGTTGGGGTGTTTTTTAGGAATATGTCTATTTCATCTAAGTTGTCTAATTTGGGGGCCTACAGTTATTCATATTATCTTCAAATGATCTTTTTTGTTTCTGTGTGATCAGTGGTAATGGCCCCTTCTCATTTCTAATTTTATTATTTCTGTCTTCTTTTATTTTCTTTGTCAGTCTAGATAAAGGTTTGCTGATTTTATTGATCCTTTCAAAGATCAAAATGTGGTTATATTAATTATCTCAATTCATTTTTTACTCTCAATTTCATTTATTTCTGTTAATATTGCTTTTACTTTCTGCTTGCTTTTGGATTATTTTGCTCTTATTTTTCTCATTCCTCTTGGTGTTCAGTGAGGTCTTTGATTTTAACTCATTATTTTTTTCTAATATGGGTATTTAGGGCTATAAATATCCACCTCTCTGGACTGCCTTCATCATAGCTCATAGATTTGGATATGTTGTGTTCTCTTTTTCATTCATCTTGAGAGATATTGACTTATCTTGCAATTTCTCCTTTGACCCAGTAATTGCTTAAGAGTGTGCTGTTTATTCTCCATATACTTGAGCAATTTCCAGTTCTTTCTCTGTTATTGGTTTCCAGTTCATTCCATTATGGTCAGAGAAAGTTCTTTGTTACTTTCAATCTTTTTTAATTTATTGAGACATTTTGTGACACAAAATATGGTCCACCCTGGAGAATGACCCATGAGTACTTGAGAGGTATGTATATCCTGCTGTATGGGCTGCAAGATTCTTTTATATATCTGTTAGGTCTAGTTCATTCATCATATTTCATCTCCTTGAAATGATTAGATTTGTTTGAACATCACTGAATAGTTGTTCATAATTCTGTGTCTTCTCTGAAGTTTTCCTTTTTTCCTTTGTCTGGGTCATATATTCCTGTTTCTTAGAATGCCCTGTAATATTTTGCTGATTACTAGGCATCTGATTATCTTGATGAGTTCACATTAATAATTAATTTCTTTTTTTTCTAAGGCTGTATTGTTTATTGATTTTCTGTTAAAACTCTTCTATGACACAAGGTTCAATTGATTTTAGCCATTTAGAATTGCCAGTGTTACCTGATAAGATTTTTCCAGCCCTTCTTCATCTTTTCTTGTCCTGGATATGTATTACTATTTTATATATATATATAATTATATATAAATTAATATATATATTAAACCATAATTTAAAAAATGGTTTAAATATATATATAATATGTGTGTGCATATATATATATATACATGTATGCACACACATATATTATATATATATATTTAAACCATTTTTTAAATTGCAGTATCTCTGCAATTATTTTACTCAAAGGAGATATTTGTCTTTAGCCATTTCTGGAAGCCTCTTAATATCGCTCATGTTCTGGTACACTCTGGATGGGCATCTATTAATAAGAATTTTCAGTAAATGACAACTGGGCTACATTCATCAGAAATGCCATTGGGCATAATGATTTAAAATCAGAGTTGTATCTTTATTTATAGTCATATAATACATACAAAATTCAATTCAATGTTATTTTTTATTAGAGAACTTGAGAGTTTACACAACAATAATTCATACCATACAGGATTCCCATACATGATCCCATATCCAACACCTTACATTATTGTGACACATTTGTTACAAATGATGTAGGAAATCAATATATATTATTGCTATCTATATATAGTTTAATATTTTGTGTACTTTCCCAAGCCATCCTATTTTTAACACTATGTATTAGTATTGTATATTTCTTATAGTTCATGAGAGAAAATTCTCATGTTTGTACTGTTAAACACAGTTATCATACACCATGGGGTACATTGTGTTATATGTTCCCCTTCCTTGTAAAATCCATCCAAAGTGTATACTCTGTGACTTTCAGTTTCATCTCAAAGCACCTCAGTCAATTTTAGAATGTTTTCATACCTCCAAGAGGAAAAACCCATACACTCTATATTCTCCTATTGTTGACCCACTGCATTTATATAGTACCTTCTTTGCCATTTTTGCAAATATATTACTGTCAAATATATATACTGTTAACTATATTCTATAAACTACATTAGTTGTATTTTCCTATGTATCACCATATTCCTAACTCCTTAGAATAGGGGAACATTCTTGTATTTGTACTATTAACCACAATCCTCATCTACCACCATATCACTATGTTGTACAGTCCCTAGATTATCTTCAAGCTTTCTTTCAATTGACATAACTTCCTAGACTATCCATTTCATCCTCGGTCACATTTTAAGTCAATACTTTTGATAAGTGTACCAGGTTATGCCACAACTACTTTTACTTGCTTTCTTTTAAAAACTCATTCTGAAATATAAAATATTTTTCTTTAATTTAGTAGCAAGTAGGCAACATTTGTTTGTATTTTTTTTTTGCTGCTCATTTTAAACATTATATGATTTTCCATCATACCATAATGTTAGCCCAAACATTTAGAAAAAATATTTTATAGGGGTTTGCACAATATTATGGATATATTATAATGCACATAGCGTAAACATATAATGACATAAAAATGAAAATGTATTGAGTCACCAGTGACCGATGAAACTTTTTTGAATTGATGTCTTTTGTTAACTTCAAAATATTTATATGTTAATATTATTGATAATAAACACTATTTCAGATTTAACTCACCTTTAAAGTATTGTCATGGATTCCTTACCAATCAGCAGTTGAATGTAAAACTGGCCTCTCTAGAGAGTGAAATCATTATTCCTTCAGATCTCCTGAGAGGTGTGTCCCATATGTTTGTTTCATAGGTAATAACCATATGTATAAAGAATCTATAAGCAGAATTGTTCTTCTAATTAAGGGTAAATATAAATCTCCCTGAGAAGTGACTCCATAAATTTTATTCAGTGAAAAAAGAGGCAGAATCACAGATTTTGTACAGTTTCTAAATTGTGCAAAATAAATATTCATGTTACTGAAGATAAATGTGATTCAAAATTTATCAGGTATATTTAGATGATAAAATTTATGTTTTTACTTAAAATAGCTAACCAAAATTCACTTAAATGTCTGTGATTTGTCTCAAAATGTTTAGCATATTTTATTCTTGCTTCATATTATAAATTGTTATTCATTCAGTGTCTGAATGCTACTGATTCTAGTTTGGATATAGTTAATTGGTTTTAAAAATGGTAAATGATTAAAGGTATGTGATATATTGCTTGTACTAAGAATAGAAAATATAATTTTATAGAAATGAACAAGACATTAAACTAGCACAAGCACTGAGAATGAAATATTACTTTAACTAGATTTTAAAGGATAGCTAAGGATAGGCAACAGTAAGCTAGTAAAGCATTTCTGAGAAATCAGACCACATGAACAAAATAGTTTCACTGGAGATATCCAGTGAAGTTTTTACTATGAACATGTTTTATATTATTTACTGGATATGAGAAATAGATATGATTTATGTAGATTTTGAATATTCTATCAGATTTCAAGTGTTTAAAAATTCATGAGGAATAATTATCTTACTCATTTTTAAAAAATCTTCATGTTAAAATTGCAAAGTAAACAATTTCTAAATAACACTGAGTTAATAAGGAGAATGGGGGGGGGAAATCCCTGAATTCTCTCTCTCTCTCTCCTCTCTCTCTCTCTCTCTCTCCTCTCTCTCATGCCAAAGGTTATGCATTTTTACATCCTCATACACTCCAAAGTATATATATAGTAGCTTTAGCCTAAATGACAATTTCTAAAGACAAAAGTAGGAAAGTGGAATGTGAAGAGATAGAGGAGAGAAATAGACTTGCAAGGATCAATTACAATGAATAGCTGGAACTTAGGATATGTCTAATAAGCAGTCTTTAAGTCAAAAGCTTCAACTTAAACATCAAGTTCTGTGTATTATATTTAATAAAATTTTCTACTTTAAGAACTTTAATTTGATAAAAATAAGGTTGATAGAGGATACATGCATAATCGAAAGGTTATTGTAGAAAAACAATTTACAAAAATATTTTGCAAAAATACTAGAATTTCATGAGTACAAGTATGAAATTAAAAAGAAATTATTATGAATTATTGTACACATATAATGCTAGCCAAATTGTATACTAATTTTTATTACAAATATATTATATGTAAATCAGCTATTAGTTAGAATACAAATTCTAGCATTCCTATAGTTATTATCCCCTCTATCTTATATTTTCCACATAAAAATTAAGTAACTGTGAAATCATGCCTCTTGAGATAACTAGTTTTAGAGTTGAAAGTATACTTAAAATGAAACTGGATTTATTTTTAATTTTAAATATTTCAAGGCAAGCACATGTAAATTGTTGTGATAAAAAGAGGTATATTGGCTATGGAGATTTCAGTAAAATCTTGAAAAACATGTAGGCAAGATATCTGGGCAGAAATTAGTCCTTCATGAAATATTAGAAATTATGCCTGATTGTAGGAAGAGTTCTTTGAGCAGCAGTAATATCAGGTGGGATTCTGTTCTTGGACACTGTGTGTAGGGAAAAAGTTATATTAGAGAGACAGCAAGAGAACCTTGATGTTCACTGCAAGAAACAAATGGAATTGATTATCTGAATCACATAAAATTTGTATGGACTGTGGGATAAAAGTGGAAAGAGGGGACTCATACAGATGTCTTACAATTAAAATGAAAGAATAATAAGACATATCTATCTGAGCTCCTTTAGATTAATCATCCTCATAAGAACCTTATAAACATTGATTAAGTTTCTTATAGAAACAATTCCAATATCAGCTGAACAAAGAAAAGTAGATATCAGTGATCTTACTTGTTAGCTGATACACACAGAGGATCAGCAATAGCTATAGAAAGTGAAAAAAATCATTTGATGCAGAGGCTCTTACAGGGTATATTTGGGATGACCATTCCCTAAAGAAAAAAGGCGTAAATAATCATTGGATCCTTCTAGGCAGAGATTCAAAACTATTTTATTGAAATAGTGTAAATGTGACATAACATATAATGGTTACAGGTTTTTATTTTAAGTCATTTAATTATTTCAATCCTATTAAATTTCTAATTCTCTAATTTTATAAATGCAGAAATTAACATATTGGAACAGTTAGGAAAGAAAATGTAAAAAGAAAAAGGTTCATTCATTGATTTCAAATAGTCTTTTTTTTCTAATGCTTTTATGCTAAATTCCTGATGAAAAAACATATGTATAGAATGGTGGCATTTAACTTTGAGTAATATGGGTTGTCTCTGATTAGCTTTTGACATATTTTATCATATTATTCTTTGCCTACAGGGAGACTGCAACATTTTAGAAAACATGGACAATTTCATGATTTTCACAGAGTTCCTTCTCATGTATATCTCATCCTTCAGGGAGCTCCAAATCTTGCAAGGTCTGATGTTTTTAGTGTTTTATGTAGGCACCCTGACTGGAAATATTTTAACCCTTACTGTCATTGTAATCAACTCACATCTACACTCTCCAATGTATTTCATTATTGGCAATTTATCCTTTATAGATCTTTGCTGCATTTCAGTTACTCTTCCCAAAATGATGGGTGAATTCTCTGACAGGCAATAAATCAATTTCTCCCCTAGCATGTGCCTCTCAGATTTTCTTTTTTGTCTTCTTTTTATCCACAGAGATTTTCTTCCTTGTGGTGACGTCCTATGATTGTTATATAGCCATTTGCCACCCTCTGCACTATGGGCTCACCATCACCCCACGTCTGTGCACACAGGCAGCTGGTGGCTCATGGGCAAGTAGGTTGATCTATTCTGCTATCCACACTGGCACCATTTTCAGGCTTCCCTTCACAAAGTCCAGTGTGATCTATCAATATTTCTGTGATGGACCTCAAATTTTGAGGATCTACTCATCAGATGTTCGGTTTTCAGAATCAATAGCCTTTCCTATAAGTGCTTGTATTATATTTGCATGTTCTGCCTTTATGCTGAAGTCCTATATTGATGTATTTTCAATGGTGCTTAGGATGCATTCTGTGGAAGCCCATAACAAAGCCTTATCCACCTGTAACCCGAACTTGGCAATTCTCATTTTGTTCGTAATTTCTTTGTTGACTGCTCTCTTTTATCCCACTGAAGAAAAAGCATCTGTTAGTAATCTCCTCATGGCCATATTCTACTCAATGGTCCCTCCATTCATAAACCCCATCATCTATAGCCTGCAGAACAGAGAGATTTATGCTGCTCTAGGCAGAATGTTCCACTGATACTTTGAACTTCCAAGGATTTTTCTTGATTAAAAAATACTGAAAAATACTTGAATGAAGTTTAATTTATATTTGATATATGTAGATGAAATTTAAACTATCCCTGTTACTTATCTAGTTTGGTTAATAGATATTCTTTTGATTTTTGTATATTTGATTGTGAGCAATAAATTTTTGTGTCTTGGTTTTCTAATTCCCATACTTTTGTGTAATTCATGGATTCTTTTGGAAACTGTTTTCCACATTGTAAATTTTTTTGGTAGTATTTCATATGGTTTTGAACTAAAAGCAAACAATAATATAGCATGGATAAGGCCATGGGGTGAGTCCTTTAATAGATGTCTGTGCATTTGAGACAATTTCTAAGTACTGCATACTCCCTACATGGAAGAGAATATTGAATGTTATGTTTTAATTTTTAAAATTGGAGTTTATCATTCATACATGAACATGTATAAACAATAAGTATACAGCAAAAGTTGTGAACTTACAAAATAAACATGCATATCAGCATACAAGCCTCCCATACATTACCCCACCACTAACACCTTGCATTCTTGTGAAACAACTGTTTCAAACTATGAAAAAGCATAATCAAAATCTTACTACCAATTACAGACAATATCTTACATTAAGTATGTTTTTCCCCTGAGTGTTTTGAATCGGAACTTCAAGTATCATTTTTTTCATTTACCTTTATACAAATATCTATACCAAGCAATAAAGTGTTTAGAATTGATACGCAACTAGAGAATAAGGACACAAAAATTGTTGTACACTGCATCCATTCAAGAACTGTTTTATGCATTGAAAAGTGAACTATAAACACCTGGCCCTCAACTCATAATACCCTTTGGACAATTTTGCTCTTTCTAGGTGATCTGG
>JAQZBX010024411.1:0-30191 GCA_029593785.1 Cabassous unicinctus
CAATCAATTTGGAAAGAACAGTCTCTTCATCAAATGGTGTTCAGAGAACTGGTTATCCATATCCAAAGAATGAAGAAGGATCCCTATCTCATGCCATTGACAAAATTAAGTAAAAATGGCCCAAAAAATTAAATATAAAAACTACAAAACTTCAAGAAGAAAAAGTAGGGAAATATTTTCAGGATCTTGTGTTAGGCAATTGTTTCTCAGACTTTACAACCAAAGCAGAAGCAAAAAAAGAAAAAAATAAATTGGTCTTCCTCAACATTAAAAACTTTTGCATATCAAAAGACTTTGTCACAAAATGTACAAGACAAACTACACAGTGGGAGAAAATATTTGGAAACCACATGTCCAATAAGCTTTAATATCCAGAATATATAATGAAATTCTACAACTCAACAATAAAAACACAAACTGAATGAGATACCATTGTACAACCACTAGAATAACTATTATTAAAAAAAAAAAGAAAAAAATTACAAGTGTTGGTGAGGATATGAAGAAATAGTAAGACTCTCCATTGCTATTAACAATGGAAAATTGTGCAGCCACTATGGAAGACAGTTTAACATTTCCTCAGAAAGCTAAGTATAGAATTACCATATTATCTGGCAATCCCGCTCCCAGGCATATAGAGAAAATAATTGAAGGCATGGACTTAAACAGATATTTGCACACCGATGTTCCTAGAGGCATTATTCACATTTGCCAAAAGATGGAAGTAACCCAAGTGTCTATCAACCAACGAATGGATAAAATGGAACAACAAGGATGAAATTTAAAGACATTATGTTGAGTGAAATAAGCCAAACACAAAAGGACAAATATTGTTTGGGCTCACTAATATGAAATAGAATAAGCAAACGGAGTCAGTATCTAGAATATAGGTGACCAGGGGCTGGGTTGGGGGAAGAGAATGGGAAGTTAATGCCTAAATTGTACTGAATTTCTATTTGGGTTGATTGTAAATTTTGAAAATGGATGTAAACGTAATTAACTGTACTGAATTATATATGTGAATGTGGTTAAAAGAGGACATTTTTAGTCATATATATGTTACTAAGAGAAAAATGAAAAGAAAACACTTTTTCATATTATACCTATTAACCTCTCACAGAACCAGTTTATTGGGCACAGATTGACTTAACTCCCAATTTAACTCACAAATCCTCTTACCACCAAGGTTTTTTTGTTTTTTTTTTTTTATAAAAACTTCCTTCTTCCTAAAATACTTTGCAACATGCTAATTTTAAATGTTTATTATATACAACCTGTCTTCACCTTACAGAATGTAAGCCTCCCAAGAGCAGAATTTGGCCTGTGTTAATCATTGATATATCCCAGTGTATTAGTTAGTCAAAGGGATGCTGATACAAAGTACCAAAAATCTGTTGGTTTTTATAAAGTGTATTTATTTCGGGTAGAAGCATACAGTCACGAGGCTATAAAGGGTAAGTTACTTCCCTCACCAAAGTCTGTTGCCACAAGTTGGAGTAAGATGGCTGCCAGTCTCTGTGAAGGTTTAGGCTTCTTCTTCCTCTTAAGTCTCCATGGTCCCAGCTTCTTCTGATCTTGCTGTAGACTGGCGTAAGACTTGTTTCCCTACACGGGGCTTGTCTCTTTCTCTGCTCTTTCCACAAGGCCAGCTATAAACTATCAGGTGAATGACTCAGCTCTCCCTGGCGCTCCAGTGTCCAAAACTAAACTTTCTGTGTTCTCCTTCTCTGTGTATTTACTTCCCTGTCTTTGATTGACAATTCATTTATAGAGCCCACAGGTGTAGGCTAGCTGTAGGTGGGGACTCAAACCGAGCCGCCCTAATGATATGATCAAATAAAAGCCCTAATTTTGATTTAAGAAAGTAAAAGTAAAATGTCTGAGTCTAATACAATCTAATATGCCCAGAGGAACAGGCCAGTTTACAGACACAATCCAATATCTGTTTTTGGAATTCATAAACAATACCAAACTGCCACACCAGAGAACCTTGAACATAATAAGAGCTCAAAAAGTGCCTATTAATTAAATAAATGAATAAAATATTGATGCAATCAAAAAGACTATGTGTCTTGGCTTTAAAACATCTCCAATCATCATTATTACATCTTCATCTTCAATAAGGAATTGACAATAATTAATTTTAAGGACTATTTTAGGGTCTGGGTACCCAACCCCCCATTCATTTGACATTTATAATTAGAAACCATTATATTTTGATACATGTATGCAAATTTCATATCTTAGCAATTAATTGACATTTCTAAACCAACCACTTCAATTTTTTGAGGAAAGTATTATACATCTTACTTGACTGTGGCAGGGACCCGCATTTTTCGCTGTAAAGTGGTGATCCAAGCTAACTTATAGATATCAGGGTATTAAGCACTTCTGTATCATGGGCCTGGAGAGGAGTATCTTACTCAAGGATAGTTGGGCCCTCCATTTCTACTTACCAGAGACCACTTGTTATAGTGAGAGGCTGTATGTACCAGAGAGAGAGTGAGAGAGAGAGGCAGAAAGGAAGAGAGGGAAAGCCAAAGGGAGCAGCCAGAAATTGAAATTCAATGGAACCTAGAAGAGAGTGGCAAAGTCACCATGTGCTTTGCCATATGAATGAGGAGAAAATGACCAAGAATCTATGGCAGCCAGTCCCTGAACTGGGAAGAAGGCACCACCTTGAATATGCCTCAGTTTAGACTCTTTTAGCCTTAAATCCATGAGCAAACAAATTACTAATGTTTACCCTGACCCTTTCCTGGTTTTGCTTGAGAGACCCAAGAAACTAAAACAGATCTTGGTACCAGAAGTGGGTGTTGGTAATGAAAATACCAATAATGTGGAAAAAGCTTTGTAATTGGGTATTGGGTTAGGTAGATGCTGGAGAATTGTGAGGTGATTGATAGAAAAGGGCTAGATTACTTTAAAAAGACTATGGTAGAAACATGGATGCTAAAGGTATTTCTGATGAGGCCTTAGAAGAAAATGATGAATGTGTTTTGGAAATTGGACATAAGGTGATCCTTTTTTTTTTTTTTATGAGACAGAGAAGTTGGTGAAATTGAGTTCTAATATCAGATGAAAGGCAGAACTTGAATGTGATGAACTTGGATATTTAGCTGAGAAGATTTCCAAGCTAATTGTGGAAAGTGCACCCTGGTTTCTTCATGCAGCTTGTAGTAAAATATAAGAGGAAGGAGAGAACTGAGAACTGAACTCCTGGGCATAAAGAATTCAGAAATTGATGGTTTGGAAAATTCTGAACCTATCCAGAACAGTGCTCTATTTGAGTGTTTAACTGAACATGGAACCAGCCAGCCATTTCAGGTGAAGTCAAGATTGGAAATGCAGTTATTCAGGAATGATCTAATGGTCTGGACCCTTGTGAACTACATGCAAAACCATCCACAACTTTTTGTGAGATTTATATGAGCAGAACCACTGTCAGCCTGTACTTAAAGGGACAGAAAAGGGCCAGATTGAAGGGAGAAGGGCTCCAAGGCAGAATCATGGAAGCTGAGGTCTAGACAGAGGACATCTCCTCAGGCAAAGAGAGCAGACCTACTTATATGTGTGGAAAGGGCTGGTCCACCCCTGCACTTGGAGGGGACGGGCCTTCAGTGTTCAGAAAGGGTGGAGCCTTCATTTCACTGTTTGGAGAGAACAAGGCCACTGAACAGGCAGTGTGTACCCAGCCCCAGAACACAGTCTTCAGGAAGAAAGCATCACCTTGATGACACCTTGATTTGCACTTTCTTTTAACTTCAAAACCATAAACAAATAGTCACTGTTTAACCCTACACATTTTATGGTATTTGCTTGAGCAACCCAGGAAACTAAAACACCTTTCTTGTCTATTTAAAATGTTGGTTGATGCTTAACTTCAGCTTGTCTCTCCTACATTCCACTCTTCAATGAGACTAACTACAAATTTCCTCAAACATGGATAGTTATTGGGGCTATCACAAGCCCTCTCCCAAATATCTCTTGCATCAATGGGTTCATTTAAAAAAATCATTTATTTATTTAGTCCTAAATTCTTATTGAGTATCTATTATTGTAAGGCACTGATATTTGGGATACATCAGTGAACAAAATAAGTCTGTAACCCATATATCAAAAACTGACATTTTAGTAGAGAAAGATTGATAATATAAAATAAGCTGAAAAAAGTATATTGCAGAGTATTTAGAGTATTTTTGAAGATTTCAAATGCCATTCAAAAGAAATACAGTGTATTAAGAGGGAAGAGAGGATGGATTGACTTGCGATTTTAAACAGGTGGTCAGTGTGGACATCATTAAGGGGCTATTAATAATATCTGGACAAAGACTTAAAGAAGTGAGGGAGTAAGCCATGTGGGCATCTGCTGAAAGAACACTCACTACAAGCAAAAAGAATATACATATTTATTTAGGAAGATGCCAGGGGTTTCCCAGAGAAGAAATCTTTATTTAGATTAGTCTCTATTATGTAGGGCACATTGCCTTGAAACCCTTAGTCTTCAGGAATAACTATGTCCTGCTTTCTCACTTGATTCTGCTTACACCATTTGGAGCTGATAGGCAGCACCACTGTCTTCAGGGAAGGACAATTTTTTTCTTACTAGGCATATTCTCGTGTTTATTGCAAAATCAAATACGGACTCTCTTTTGCCCAGACTGCTATTCTGGAGAGCTTTACTTTTGGTGTCTGAATTGTACTCAATCTTTCCAACAGAGAGAAATTTGGATGATTTTCTTAATGCATAAAAAATGACTGAAAAAGTACACCCTTCTAGGATAAGTATTAAATCCCAAAATTAGTTTTTTTCATATTCTTAAATATATACTCAGATAGAAATGAAAGGGGAGGAGGAGGGATTGGAGAACACATCAGTTTATTTGCTCACACATAATGCAGTTAAATACAAATTAATATAGATGAGGAATTGAATAAATACTAAGCCTGATGTAAAGTTAATAAGAAAATTCTTAACATGAGAAACTGTAGAGTAGCTGTTAGAATAAAGGAACCAGAATAAAAGAGGAATACATAATAAAATAATTATTTTATATTTACATATAAGATTAGAACAGACCACATACTAGAGAGAAGCAAAATTATTTCTTGATTGAAACGTGAATAAGATTCTTGTGCTCTTCATAAAGTTTATATTATGAGATATAAAGATTATTTAAACATGCTTTTAGAATTACCTCTTCATGTACATGTATAATTACTTGATGTTAAAAAGATTACTATTTTAAAAATAAAAATTAATATTTGTTTCAATTATTTTACCTATTATTCGTATACCACATTCCTATGATACCCTAGCTATGTATTTTGCAAATCCCATTTGACTAGATAAAAATTAAGTAGCTGTTACATAAAAGACAGTAAGAATATAGTCAGTATAGATAACATGAAAAGTATTTTTGAAAAGAGATTAAACCCTCACTTCACCCTATCCCTCTTCAAAAAAAAAAAATCAGTCTTTGAACACCCCAGTCTAAGAGATTAAACACTGAAAACACACTCAAATATTTTTTCATTAGAAATTGACCTTTTCTGTTGTTTTTGATTATGGCAATTACACCTTCTTCTTACCCAAAAGGACATTATTTCCCTGAAGCTTATAAAACATATTTGAAAAACTCTGTCTATATATTTCCTTCACACCACAGAACAGTATACACTTACTTCTTATTTGCAGAAAGAAGAGAATCTTTATTACAAGCTTCTGTACCCTTTGGAGACTTTCTGAAGAAAATAATATGGATCCTAAAACTTGAAGAATATAGCATGAAGACTTACCCGTCTCATTCAGGAATGGCATCAGAACATTTTTTTTTTAATTTGTTGGTATTGGTAACATTTTTGTCTTTAAAAATTATTTGAAATTAAGGATTAATCAGGCATCTCACAGAGATTCAACCAAGAAACCAAAATCTGATTAATAATAAATAACATAAGCTTATTTATTATTTTACAAGCTTTGAATTATAAACTGATGTTCTGCGAACCCCATCTTAATTGAAGTGGTGCCATTTTTTTTCAGCACTGCTACTTGGTTCTTTAGTTCTCAACATTAAATTTGATTGTACAATATTAATAAGAAATTTTATCTGTGACATATTTGTAAAAGTCAATATTTTATTTTGACTTATTTCAACGTACATGTCTAGTGGTACATGTCTAGAGATTTATAAGTGAAAAAATATATTAAAAAATAATAACTAACAAAAATCACAGCACATTAGAGAATAATGGATGGGATTGAAATGGAAGAAAATAGGAGCATTTAATTAAAAAAAAAAAAAAATGAAAGAAAATCAACCCTGCCACTTGATTTCCTGCATAGAAATAAGAAGGCATGATTTTTTCCCCTCTGTTTTTGTTTCTAATAACAAATGATATGCTTGGTCACTGAGAAGTAAGACATAAGGAGATGTGCCAAATTATAAGCAATTATTGGATATTATTACCCATGGCCTTGGTAAGGCTTCCAAGATTTGCTCAGAGGACAAATATTTTGACAGATATTTGGAAGAAATACAAAGGTAGAAAATTGGTCGTAGGTTGGATGGTGTTACAAGTAAAAACTAATGTAGGGTGAATGCCTATGATCTACCAGCATATGGGAGCATGAATAAATTGAAAGAAACTGGGACTTTTATCAAGTTATATATTTTAAATATAAAGGGAGTACATAGATATAAAAAGCCTATTTTTCTTTTTTTCTGACTTAAAAGTCAGAGTTTACAAATAACAAAAGGAGGAGTCAAGATATGTTACAAATAACAAAAAAATAATCAGTAGATAAAAGCATAAATTGACATTTAGCATTTTGAATGTTATAAAAGGTGTTCTACTTAATGAGGGTTTGTATGTAGTATTTAATTTCTTTAATCCAAGTAATATGTTATGGGAACAATTTATTTCATTCACACTGAGAAATGAAGTGCAATTGTTAAGTTGGATTAAAAGTTCATTCTAAAACTTAAGAAAGTTTTTCTATTTAATCACCACAACAAACCTGTTTTTACAAAAAATGATCAGTTAGTATAGGAGGATTGATAGCTAAAATTTAAGACTAACAGCTATACATTGGCCCTTATTATCCTTGTGATCTAACTGCATCCCCTCTTATATTGTACTTTAAATACTGATGACAGTACTTTCATTTTGCCATGTATTGGTAATTATTCTGTCATTTTTCCCTTTAATCAATTAAAATTCTAACTATCCAATTAGCTACTAGAAGATATATATCTAATGTCTCATCTCTAGTCAATAGGTTTTCAGGCATTAAAAAATTTTCTGGGGAGGTAACTTAACTTATTTAACAAACATTTATTTAGCACTTACTAAGTGCTACTTGCTTTTCTAGAAAACATAAACATAGAAATGAACTGAACAGGAAAAAATATCCTGCATTTATAAAGCTTTCCCTCAAGCTGGGTAGGACAGTTACTAAATACATGAATAATTAAAACATAAATTTCAGAGAGTTAAGAATATAATAGCAAAATCTTAAAATAGTGTGTGAGTTCTAGATATTACCTGTGCAGGGGTATTGAATTTTATATATTTGAACAGAGACAGATAATGTGATATTTCTATAAAAACCTGAAGGAGAGTAAAGATATCTTATGAAACGAATATATCAGGTATAGAGAAGGGCAAGCATTAAGTCCCTGAAGTGGAATCATGCCTTGTTAAATTGAGTAACACATTAGAGTTCAGTAGAGTGAGAGTGGATTAAGCCAGACAGACATAGGAGGAAAAGAGTTTAGAGAGTAAATATGGGTGAAATATACTATAAATATGAAAAAAGCTTGGGGAGTTTGGAGCATAAATTAATATGGTCTGTTCCAAAAGGTATTGTGTATCCTGCACTGATTTTCAGTGAAAAGATTAAAAGGGAAGGACAGTGGTCCAGGAGAGCATCCAGTCGACTGGACCAGAGTGGCAGTTTTTAAGGTATTGATAGATTCTCGGATACTGGTTCTACTTTTTTAAGTAAGCTAGAAGATTTGCTGAGGAATTGATTGTAAAATGTGGAGAGTCAAGTTTTCAGGATGACCAATTGTAAGGACATAATTTTCATTTATTGAGATGGGGAAGAGGTTTTTGACATGGATGCTATATCTAGGCTGGTTTGGTAAACATTAGTCCCCAGATCCTAATGAGAGCAACAAAGAAGTGGGCATATACATGGGAACAAGGTCCAGCACTAAGCCCTAGACATAACAGCACAGAGTTTGGTAATGAGAAAGGAGGAGTCAAGAATGCAAGCTGATAAGCAGTGAGGCAGAGTGAAAGTGTTTCAAGAAAGAGGGTAATTAATTTTATCAAATAATCATTATATTCCAAAACATAAAAAAATGAGAACTGAGAATTAACCTGTGGATTTATCAATGTGAAAGCCATTGCCAGTCTAATATAAACTAGCTTCAGTTGACAAGTAGTCATGAATACTTGATTCAGTTTGGCTCAGAAAAAAATATAGGTTATGGGTTAGATAACTCTGATTTAAATACTTTAAGAATCTTTTCACAAAACTGATGAGCTGGAACAAGGCAGGGGGTTTCCAAGCCATGAATAAGTGCAGGTAGGATATCAGAGAGCTATGTAGAATACTGCAGCTCATGCTCATCCTGTGGACTTAAGAAACAAGAAACAGGGTCTTGTTTCTGGGCCCGGCCAAGGTAGGAAGGCTAGTGAAAGATTTCACCCATGAAGCTGGCACTTCCAAGTGATGCATTCTAATTAAAGGGTAAACAAGAACTAACCTTCCAAGTCACACAAAACTGCCAGGAAAAGTCAATATTCATTTGATGAATAACTTCAGTGTGAAAGGGAATCACTGCTAGGAATTTAGGACCTCATTTAAGACCACTTGGAAGATTATAGTGTTGATTTGTAGTACCTGAGTGGCCTGCAAATCTTAAAATTAGAATATAATTTAGAGAAATCCTGGACCAATAGCACTGCCAAGTGCCTTGCAGAAGCAAATAACAACTAATTCTGAAAGAACCTACACGCATTCATGAACTTAAATAAGTCTACAAATAAAACTGCTGGGAAAAAGAGTATCTAGAATCAAAAAAGAATAAATTTAAGAGTACAAATTTTCTAAGTATGAGATAGGGAGAGTAAGACTCAATCATTTAGATGAAAGTAGTACATATATTCTTTTTAGTTTCTCAAGGAATTGGTTACTGGTTTAAAAAAGAAAACAGATTATCATTTATTTTAAAAAGTGATATAAATTGGAAAGCATCTATCTTTCTGTAATTCTCAAGAAGACCACATTGAAAGATCAGAGGACACATTCCTTTCAAATCTTGGAAATCTTCCCTATCTTGAAATCAGTGTTGGAAATTTCCAGTGATGGGCATCTATTTCTGGCAATATACCAGCAAATGTTTAGAAATAGTGCATCAAACATAACCAAAGGACTTATATAGGGATCCTGAAATGGACTTTAATTAAGAAATATTAAAAAGAGTAAAAAAAAGAGGCAACAGAAAGTATTAGGCAAACCTGTCGCAAGATGAGAGGAGACAACTCTCGGTTCCTCCTAGTTCAGAGAGGTGGAACTTATACATATAGCGATTGCACCAAAAGGCTGCACAATTAGCAAGAGGGATGAAGAGAAAATAATAATGTCTATGAGAAAAAATAAAGTTAAAAGGAAGCTAGTTATTTTTCTCCAGGGCTTTTATCAAATACAAATCAAAATCTGAGTCTTCCCAGGGATTTGTCCTAATATAGGTTTCAAGTCACAATTTAAAAGTCAAAATGGTCTGAGAAGCTGCAAATTAATAATAAACCTTGAGTGAAGTCTTCAAATGATCCTAATATCATTGAAGAAGCAAAAGTAAAACTTCTGAAAGAACAAATACAAATCACGTCTATAAAGGACTTCAAATTGATAGAGAAATAATGAGCTCACTATCTAAAGTTACTAAAATGAAATTATGTGCACTATAATTGAATGTGAATAAAAATTTTTAAAATAGCACAATTAGTCAATAAAGAATTTCCTATAAAATATTATTGGGAAAAAGCTGTTGGATAGTTGTAGTACAATTCATTAATACAAGCAAGATTTTTGAAAAAGGGTAAGGATAAGACAATCAAAAAGGATGAGAAAGATTTAAGAAATAATCACAGGATTCCTTGATATGAAATTTAAAATTATTAATATTAAAATACAACTTTGGAGGTTGTTTTAATTTCCAAGGCTGCTTAAAGCAGATCCCATGAAATGGGTTGTTTTTAAGCAATGGGAATTTATTAGCTTACAGTTCGAAGCCATGAGGATGTCCAAATCAAGGTATCATCAAGGCATGTTCAAGGCAATGCTTTCTTTCTAAAGACCAGCTTCTGGGCAATCCATGGCTCCTCTACTACATGGCAAGGTACATGGTGCCATCTGCTGATCTCTCCCTTCTCTTCCAGGTTTCGTTACTTCCAACTTCTTGGTTTTGTGGCTTTCTCTCTCTCTCTGTATTCATTTCATTTATAAAGGACTCAGGTAATAAAGATTAAATCCTATCCTGAATGAGGTAGTCACACATTAACTGAAGTAGTCTCATTGAAAGATCCTACTTACAATGGATTTAAACCCAGAGGAATGGATTAGATTTAAGAACCTATTTTTCTGGGGTACATACAGCCTCAAATCACTAGTTTGATGCACTCTTTCTAAACGTATGATGAGGTGAACATCATATGAGACATAATTTTAAAATTTGTTTCTATGTGCATCATTGAATTATTTCTAAAACTGGCTAGTGGGTATAAATATATTTAAATTTTAACAAAATTTTCTTCATTTAAAATATTTCACAATAAAAATATTTCAGCAAGAGATAGATTCCATTTTCTTGTGTAATTCTGCTCAACTAATTAATCTTAGGAATTTTCATTATGTATTGTGTGACTCTTTAGTGACAGGAAAATATAGCTGATTTTTAAAATTACATAATATAAATCATATTTATATTCTTTCAAAAGCAACCTCCTCTTTAATCAAATGGCCTGTAACTTATGCCTACATTTTTTTCTGTCAAACATTTATTTCGTAATCTAGGAACCATCTATAATTTGATTTAAATTTTCTCACTGATATTCACCCACAACATAACTATTGGCATATTCTGCATCAAATGTTCTCTTCTCAAATCACATTTCCTTAAATATCTCAGACTTAAAATATTTTACTTATTCCTTTATAAAACTTCTCTTTAGTATTCTCTCATTCTTGCTCTACCACTACTTCTCATTCATACATATTTTCTTCCAGTAAACATCAGATTGTATTATATTTTACATATATACTTGAATCTGGACATAACCTCAAATTTTTAAAATTGAAAAAGAAAATCACACTCATTATTGTCTCTCCAAAATGGCACACATCTTGAATTCCCAATTTGCAGCAAAGATACGCTTAATTATTCCATTGTGTGCTATAATAATTCTGTCTTACATACTTTGTGCTTAAAATTCTTGTTCAGATGCTATTTACAATGTTGCTTCCCTTATCTCTTTTATTTATTTATTTATTTATTTATTTATTTATTTATTTATTTATTTTTATTGTGGGTAAAAATCAGATTTTTCACAATACCGATATTTGTAAAATGATATATAAAATATATGCATATATGTGCATTTGCTTACATAAATGTTATTTTAAAAGGTGCTAAGATTACCTAAATATTACACAGTAATTACAGGGTATCCCATGTTCCCCACCTCCCACACCTCCCACAACATCCCACACCAGCAACCTTCATCAGTGTGGCACATCACTCACAATGGATATACACATCCTGGGGCCTTGCCACCAAGCATAGACCACAGTTCACATCGTAGACCACACTCTCCCACACAGTTCTGCATGGTATATGCTGATGTAAAATGGCCTACATCTGTCACCGCAACGCCACTCAGGACAATCCCCAAGTCCCGAAAAAGCCCCTGTATTTCAACTGCCCTTCCCCTCCCTGCCCCGAAAGCTTCCAGTGGCCACCGGCTCCACCTCAGTGTTGTAATTTCTTCCATTGCTTGAATCACAATATGTCTACAACAGAATACCATTAAGTCCACTCTAGTCCATAGCTCTTCCCCCAATCCTGAGGGGACTGGGATGGTGATGTCCACTCCATTCTCTTATCTCTTAAGTCCTTTCCCTTTTCTCTCTTTTAGTATCTATACTCAAATTAGGTTAAACAATGTGGAAATATATTGGCATGCCTAACAAAGTTTTATATGATTGTTAGAGTTCATTAACAAAATGATGGCATCAAGAACTCAGGTGGTTTCCATTGTTCCCATATGCTCACCAATTGAGAATTGCCATTTCTCTCCGATTGGTCACCACCAACAATCAAGATCATAAGCTTATGTACTTGTCAAAATCAGCACTTGCAATGCAGTATGTGTGTACATGGATGCATCTTAAAGAAACTTTGAATAGTACTGGAAACTTTCCTACTCTTATACATGACTAGACCACCAGAACTGAAGTCTCAGTTATCTGTCCAAATTACTTTACTTGGATTATTGTTATAACCTCTAATATATAATGTAAATTCTAGATTCTTCCATACAGTTAAATTCACACTGGTAAGAGAGATTTCATAAAATGTTTCTTTTTCTATACGACATTTCATGGGTAATCCCTGATTTCTTTTTAAATCATATTCAAATTCTCCAACTAAGAAATCAACTCTTGTTTCAGGTTAACTTAACCAGGAGGCAGACCTTGGGATAGATAAGAGTGTGGGAAGTTTATTAGAGAGTATTCTTGGGATCACCCTGTGGAAGGGAAGTAGGAAAAAAAAGAAAAAGGAAAAGAAAAAGCAGGATTAGACACAGAAAAAGTTTACAGAAATACAAAGATATACAAAGAAATACAAAGAAATACAGTTTCAATGAAACCGGAGTCAACTCCTTGAGGAGTTCTGAAACTGATATGGCCCTTTGGAGTTATCCCAATTTGGGGCAAGGCAGCAGTGCCTTCATAACCATGTAGACCAGTTACTGCATGCATGCTTCTCTAGGATCAGAACTTAATCCCAGAAAATTGCAGAAAATATTTGATAGCTGACAACTACCTTTCTACAGTACTCCAAGCAGGTGCGGGAATAATGCCTTCAGTCCTGTAGGAAAAATTGGGCAGCACACACTGTCTTTTACCACAGTCTTTAACTGCATTACTTCACCTTCTGCCTGTCTCATAGACACCTGTTTCTTGTCCCAGTGTCAAAACTGTATGTGTGACATTGCGTGTGTGTATATGAGTGTATGTAAAGAACAACAGTGAATGCATGAAGACTCTCAGGTATTTATAAATTTTATTTACATACTAAGTCAATATTTACTTTTTTCCTATATGTGGTAAATGCATAAAACAAAGACTTTTATCTTAAACTTCTCAGTGCTTATGTATTCAGGGGAAGTATTTCCATACTTGTTAACAGATGGACTAAGATTTTTATGTAGGTTTTTCCCAGGAGACGTGGCCAGTAATGTCCTTGACGCCAAGGCCATCTTCATTTGCTTTTACAATCCCTATACATAGTATATGGAAATGTGTACAATTATGTTTGTATGTAGCAACTAGAAACATAAATGTGACTATTCAGTGCATGTTTTAATAAATTGAACAGCCACATGCTTAAAGCTAAAACCCTAGATCCATTTTAAATACCTGAGATACACAATCTAAAAATAATGCCTACAAATAGATAAGTTGCTGAGGTACAAAGCTGTTCTGATTTCTATGCTCATTCTCTTACCTAGGACTCTGCTGCTGTGTTGCTGGTACCCTCTCCTGGGAATAGGGTGTAAGATGTCCAGCACAGCCAAGTGAATAATCTCACAACCTGTTAAAGTCATGTTTAGACATCAGAGTAATTCTGAGAGCCATTCACTTCAGAGAAGTAACCTGGGTCATCTCCTCTCCCAAAACCAGGTGCAGGGATTCAACTAATCTTTTAGGATGGCATTCAGGATTCGATTTCTGAGAATTATTTAAAAACTGATTTCCTTGACATTTGGGTCTATTAACCTGTAGAGAGAATGTTTAAATTTACCTCCTTTTAAAAATTCTGTCTTTCAAGGACTTTATTACATCTTAATTGACAAAATTTATCTTCATCATTATTCATTTTTAAGACAAGCTAAAAAATTGAATTTCGAAACATAGTCACCTTGGAGACATAAATTTTCTTTCACAATTTAATTAATAGTGGGTTTTCATTATTGTTTGTTTCTTTCAAAGCAATAAAATTCTTTGCTTCATTTATTAAAATTACAAAAGTAAAATAACCAACTAATTTAAATGTTTTTAGTTTCAAGATTTAACCAAACATACAAGTAATATGTATGATATATAAATAAAATTTTATTAATATATTCCATGTAGTATGTGATAAATAATTTCCATATTTTATCAGGTAATGTTTTAATGTTTTATTTAATAATTTAATATTTGTAATATTTATGGATTTTGGTTTTTTTAATTGTGAAGCACACATTAAATAAATTGCATTAATGCATATATATAATATAAGATATTGAATAGGTTTTCAGTTCAAAATATCACTAATTATAATGTCCCTGTATTGATCCACTTTTTCAACTTAATTCTAATGTGTGAAGTGCTGAAAGTAAACCCTGTGCAGTTAATTACTCTTGTCGCATTGTCATTTAGGAGGAAAAATCATGAAAGAAACATTGAACATATCAAAAGATCAAAGGATCAGTAAAATTTTATGAAATACTCATGTTATCAACTTACCTTTAGATAACATGCAATTTATAGATTTTGATCACATTAAATATTTACTATAAGGAATACAATAGAGTATAGCAAAAGCAAGTACAGTCATCAGAAACTCCCATATCAAGAATCCATTGGGTCCATTACACACTGTTTTGATTGGAGTTCTATTTAATCCTGCTGGGTGGGACAGCTGGATGTGAGATAGTTGAGGACTTAACTATGTATTAAAATATAAATTTTATATTCCATTACATAGAATTTGAAATGAATTCTTTATACTAGGCTAAGTCTGTTTGTCTTAGGTAAAGTTTATTGTAAGCAAAGGAAACATGTATGATTTAACACAATAAAAAAGAATCTCATATAATCTTAAAGATTTCAAACTCATTCCAGCAGTCCTAAAGAAGGGTAGGTACCCTAAGATGCTATCATATCCCTTGTAGACTTTCACAATAGTTCTTTCTAATATTTTGAAATCAAAGCAACTCAGCATTTCTGTCTCTTGACTGAAATTGGGAAGAAAGTTAATGTCTTTGGTGCTTGCAAATAATTGTGTTGTTTTTTTTTTCCAATTATTTATTTTTATTTTAAAGAAGCTTTAGATTACATAAATGCTACATAAAAAAGATAAGGAATTCCCATATGCCCCACTCCCCCCGTCCCCATAGCTTCCTACATCAACAACATCCCTCATTGGTGTGGACCATTTGTTACAGTTGATGAACACATATTGGAACATTGCTACTAACTATGGATTACAGTTTACATTATAGTTTACATTCTGTCCCGCACAATTTTGTAGGTTATGACAAAATATACAATGACCTGTATCCATCATTGTAATGTCATGCAGGTCAATTCCAATGTCCTGAAAATACCCCCATATTACACCTATTCTTCCTTCTCCTATCCCTCAGAACGTCTGGTGGCCACTGCCTTTATATCAAAGATAAGAGTTCTTCCATTGCTTGAATAATAATAAGTCCATAGTAGAATAATATTAAGGCTACTTTAGTCTACTGTTCATTTCCTAATCTTGACGGTTTGGGGATGGTGATGTCCATTCTGCTTCTAATTGAGAGGGGCTTAGATCCCATGGGGCAGATGGATGGAACTATCTTACTTGCAGTTGCAGACAATCTCTGTTCCTTGGGATGGGTGTTATCTATCATCATCTCCTTGTTAGTTGAATTTAAGAGCTTTCTATTGTCCAAGAGGCTACTGCTAAGGAAAAATAGTATGTAGGAACCCTCATGTGATTGCTTTCTTACTGATTTATCATTTTCAAACTGGTCTGCATCTCCATAATTTTTAATTCATTTAAATTCCTAAAACATTTTCCTAGTGTATTTCTCTCTGACAGGTCAACTACTTACTGGTATAAAATTATGAAAAGAAGAAAGATCAAAGGCATGGAAACTGATATAGATATGAGGACAAAGAAAACACTGTCAGTGGATGAAATTAAAAAAAAAAATGTTTTAAGCATGTCAAGGAATCAGGTTGGTTTGATGTGTGTGAATAGTGTGTTAAGACAATGAATGCCACAATGTTGTTTGAGGTTCAAGCAAAGATAGAGGGAAAGTAAACTAATTTCTAATTAGTGCCTATTTTATGTCAGGTACAATTTAAGCCCATTATTTTTCATATTATTCTTTTCCCCTCTCATTTAATGATTCTAACTAGTCCATGAAGAATTAGCTCATTTTAAATAAAGAATTCTGAATTAAAGACTGATTAATTAACTTGTCTAAGTGCACAGAGCTTTTAGAACTATGATTCAAACTTAACTAATTTCAAAATTTATACCCTTTTCAATGCCTTATAGCAAGACCATTAGATGTCAGAACATAATAACATAGTAAATTAGAGTCTGAAGAGGTACATATATGAGGTTTGTATTAGTCAGCCAAAGGGGCGCTAATGTGAAATACCAGAAATGGGTTGGTCTTTATAAAGGGTATTTATTTGGGGTAGAAGTCCACAGTTACCAGGCCATATAGTGTAAGTTTCTTCTCTCACTAAAGTTCATTGTCACAAGTTGGAGCAAGACAGCTGCCTATGTGTGCCAGGGTTCAGGCTTCTTGGGTTCCTCTCTTCCCAGGGCTGCGTTCCTCTCTGGGCTTAGCTCCTCTGTTTCCTCCACAAGGCCAGCCGTAGACTATCAGGCAACGGGCTCGCTTCTCTTCTCCTGGGGCCTTCTCTCCAACATCAAAACTCCAACATCAAAACTGCTACTGAAAAACTGCCCCCTCTGTCCTTTGCCTTGCCTTTTATATTCGATTCCCCCACCCACCAAGGGGTGGGGCTCAATGCCCTACTGACATGACCCGGTCAACACCCTAATCATAACTTAATCATGCCCAGATTAACAGATCAGTTTGCAAGCATGATCCAATTATATTTTTGGAATTCATAATTACATCAAATTGCCCAATGGCTACAAGTTTCAAAAATCATGCCTAGCAATGAGTAAAAACTCAGGGTGCCAGAAAACATTCATCAAAAAATGAAAGAATGAGTGAGAAATTAGGTACAGAAACTATTTCAGGGAAAATCCAGTGATTTACCCTATAAATTCCTTAAGTTCCCCCTAAAAATTTCTTAAGGTTGACACTCAATAACTTGCTACTCTTCAAAGATATTTAGATTAAGATACAATATTAAGATACATCATTAGAAACTATAAATGATACCTGCTGTTCATCTCTCCCTGTGGGCGAATGTCTGCATATTTGGCATTGTGTATATATTTATGATTTACAGACAGCACTCTCTTCATAGGTGTTTTTATTTCTTGCTTTGGTGTTCTTGGATCAGAGAATAGGCCTTATAAATATTCACTCAATTCTTGTCTCATTGTTCCTTGCACTCCCTCTTTAGGTAAATTGCACATTTAGCAGTAAACAGAGGAGAAAATATGATACCGGTGTAAAAGCTCTTTCTAATGATGTGATTTGCTCTCAGTCTCGTTATTTTGTGAATAATAATGATAGCTAATTTAAACTTAACACACAGTCAATTTCTTTGAATATCTACACCAATAGTTTTAGAAACTCAATTGTGCCAAGATTGAGGTAAGAATCTCTAGGGCAATTTAGGAAATTTTCAGCTCACTGAGAAAATATATGGGAAAAAAGGTTGAAAAGAAATTACAGGCCCACAAATGAAAATTTAGTTTAATTCATAAAATATACAAATACTTACATATTTCCATATAATTTTAAATCTATTTGTAATAAATGCATCCATGCTTATATTCATTTAATATGCATGAAATGTTATAATTTTTAAATGTTTCTTTAATATGATATTATCATTTTAAAATAGTGTTTGCAATTAAAAAGATAAATTTTCTATTTAATGACATTTTATATTATGCATATGCTGAACAAGTAAACCCTTATGTCTTCTATTATTGTTTATATTTTATAGGTCCATGAGAACTTAACTTGCAGGTTAGGCTCATATTCCATCGCAGTACAATGAAACCATTTACTTTATTTTTCCCACATTCTTGCCTTGTTCCACCCTTGCCCAGAAGAGAAGATGGACTGATACTTTGCATTGAAGACCTTTCTAACTAATGGGGATTCTCTTACATTATAGGGACTTGTTCTGGGAATTGAGTAACAGCCACAGTTGCTGTCCCAGAGTAGAAGAGTAGTAGAAAAGAACCCTACATATTACCCATCAGAAAGATAGAAGTAAGTAATGCAATTTCTGAAGGTAGATGAAAGGTCAACTTGTGATGATTTATTAAGGCTGTTCCTATTCCTTTGTACATTTCCATCCCTTGTCCATTCCCAGTTCAGACTCTCTCATAACTCTAATCATCCATTTCATCCCCTAGTATGGGGCCTGCCGTATATTTCCTCATTTAGTGCCTAAGTGCCAAGTATATTGGGAGGAACTTCAGAAAACTGTGTATAATGCAGATATGTACTCATCATCATGTTTACATCTGTGAAAGAAAGTAGATAAAAAATGCTTTAAAATTGACTCACTTTAAGGGCTGCGATGGAAACAAACTGGCATTAGAAAAAAAAGCAAGTTTGGAAGCAAAATGTTTTAAGAAAAAGTGAGATTTAATGATTTTCTGAAACATTAGCAGGGAATAGGGAAAGAACGTAGGCAGTGGGAACAGAAAATGTAAATGCCCTGAGGTTAAAACATTCTTGAAACTCTGCCAGTGAGAACTGAGCATAATGAATGAAGCTTAGAGCAGCCTGAGTTGAGGTTTGAAATATAAGTATGTAGAATCATTATAATGAAGAGCATTGAGAACCATGGAAAGAAGCAGATTTAATTCTAAAAGCTATGTATCTGGTTCTAGGAAAATGAATCGCATAAACCAATTCATATCTTAAGGGAATGAATTTACTACTCAGTGGCAAAACTTGCTGCTCAAAATGTAGTCTATCAGCATCAACTGGAAACTTGTTAGAAATGCAGACTTTTTGGCCCAACTGTTGACCTAATGGATCAAAATCTATAGTTACAAATGTCTGGTTATTATATTTTACACATTGATCCCACTGGCTTCATGCCATCATCGACTAGCTGTTTGCTTGCCCAGCTGTACGTCAATCATCCCGCAGCTTCTTTTTTTGACGCTTGACTTATCTCACCACTTCATATATCTTGAGTCTTCCGCTTGGTTTCAGCCTCATCTTGCTGGAGTATGTCTTCCTTAGACTGCAATGGAGGCAGGTCTTCTGAATCTTTGCAGGATCAAAATTTGGCTGCCTTTAGAATTCTAGAATAAAAATAATGTTTTTTTGTTTTTGTTTTTTTTTTTAACATTAATGACTTTGATTCCTTGTTTTCGGATCTGGCGTTGTTCTTGATCAGTCTGATAGCAGTATGAGCCTTGTTCCACTATACAGAATATATATTTTTTCTTGCCTTCTCTCTGGAAGATTTTTTAAACTTTTCTTTACTCTTAGTGTTATGACATGATGCTAAGGTTAAGGTTATTAGAAGCTGCCCTGTTACAGCTAGGCCATGTTGCTCTCATGTTGGACATAAACAATCTCAGAGACTACCGTCATCAGACTTTATCACTCTCAGACATGATAAAGTGAGGCAAAAACAAGCACAATATATAACGCATAAAATAACAAACAACCCCCCTCTCATCTAATATGAGTGATCCCTGCTTCTTTACCAACTACAACATTATTCTTACTCTATGCTGACCTCAATGTAGAAAAGATTTGTGGAAATACGCAATGATAGAATTTCTGCCACTTCTTCTCCACAGTACCCAATCCAAAATGGGTCTCCATTTCTATTAACTCTTCAGCAAATGATCCAATCAAAGTTTAATAATAGTTTCTTTCTCATACCCTCTTACTGAGACTCACCACAGTTCCCTATAGTGTCAGTTCTCTTTCTCTGCCATTCATAAAAAACACAGCTTGTTCAGCTACAGGTGCTCCTGGTGAAATCTGGCCAAAGGGAGTTGGCAAAAGTATTCTGTTAAACGTGCAGGGAAATAGTAAGCTTCACTTCATAAATTGGTCAATTGAAACTTAAAGAATTTAATTGAGTTACATATTTTTCTCTTTTTATTTCAAGTTATTTTCACTTCACACCTCAGAGAACCCTTTATCTGCTTAGGGCCATATAGCCTCTTTGGGTTAGTCTTATGCCGTAAATGTTTGCAGATCTTATGTCCTCTATACCTCCCTATTAAAAAATATATAATTATTTTCTCTCTGTTCCATTGTGGTCTTAGTTAAATTTAGGTGACTTTAAATATTCTGGTAAATGTGTTGTACTCAAAAACGTTTTAGTAGGAAGAGATTTTCCAGGATGGCAGCAGCTGGGCAGACCTTCATCCTGCTGTATAAGCAACAGCTCTGATGACAGAAGGGGTGTGTATACAACATCAGGTCATGGAACCTTTTGCCTAAGAGGCACTTTATGTGCCATCTGCTTCAAGCCACTCACTTCACAGCTTTATTTATTTATTTATGAAAAAATTCTGCCCTTTGGGATGCTGAAATATTTTATTTCTGTTATTGAGAAAGCTGAAAAGTATATTTTTACATAATTTACTAAATTAAAGCATTTCTGCAATGAATAACGCTAATTTTCATTGTATTTTTATTACTTAATATATGTGTATTAAATAATATAATTTATTATTCTTCATATTTATTAAAAGTGATAATATTTTACTTTTACAAGAGAAGGAGAAATCTCTAGCTTAGTGATATATTACATACTGCTCACTTCGTAATTGAATGTTTCAATGGATGATCCTTACTATTTAGTGAGACTTAATTTCATTCATTCAATCATTAATTAACATCACGGCTGACAAAAATTTCTAAGGAAGAAATATTTCTGTAAATCAGATTGTTTTTACAAGTGTACTTTGTAGTGAAGCAATATGTTCACTGAATTTGGGAAATTGTGAAAATAGAAGAGATTTAAAAGTCAATAAAACACAGTATTGTTTTTATGCAATTCTTAACTAAAGAGGAACATTTCCATATCTATTACGTGTACTTTTTATTATTTGTGATTAGAGTTCTGAAACCTTGTAATGTGATAGAAAACTGATTGTAAATTAGCAAATTGCAAAATCAGGTCCTTAACCTGAGAAAGTTTGTTCATTTATCCTGTTTTGTATAAATTATGCTTGTGCAGATAATCTGTTCTATATCTTTGCAGAATATGATTGGTAAATGAATTATGATTTATTGATTTATTCAGTGCCTAATTTTAAGTGTCTATTCTTTACTAGACACACGTCTAGTGCTGCAAATTTTTCAGGGAAGGAAAAAGACACAGTTCATGCCCTGTGGGTATTACAGTCTGTCGAAAAATCTAGCATTTAGAAGCAGAGCAAGCATGGAAGAACTAATTTGTAATCTGAGAACTAATCATTAAGCTGAGATCAAAATGATGAGTTGCAGTCAGTTAGGGAATTCTTTATAAGAGGATGGGTAAGAAAGACTTTCTTGCAAAGGATACCATGTGAAGGGTCGTAATATAGAGAACATTCAGCATATTCTAAAAAGAGTCCGTGTTCTGATGGAATGAATTGAGTGATGTAGAAAAAAGTGAGAAACAAAGCCAGGGCACAGGGCATGTGCCAGATTGTGAGAATTATATACATTAAGGACAACAGAAAGCCACTGAAGAATTTTTTAAATAAGGAGTTACGCATTCTGCTTTATGATTTTAAATGATGACGGTGGTTATAGAATGAGGTACACGTTATAGAGACAAAAAAATAAGTACTGCTGGGGAAGTCACAGACATTCTCTATGGCTATTTCCAGTCTCCAACTAATCCTCTCATTTTTATTTTATTATTATTATTGTTGTTGTTGTTGTTATTATTTGTATTTCAATTTGTTTCCATTTCAGAGCTCAGTAGAGACCTTAGGTCTAATGGAAATGCCTGACCTTATCTTGAAACCCAAACCGGAAGCAAGCAGCTCCAGCTGCTTATCAGAGCAGGAACTGTGCACAAAGTTTGCTTGACACAATCTTTTCGCTCAGTGGCAGAACCCCCTTACATCTGGGAAGTCAAAACCTAATTTGAGTAGCACAGATGTCCCTCCTCTACAACATAGTGAGGCATGCGGATCTGCCATCCATGGTACCTGGTCTTCCTGGGGAACCGACCATGATGGGATCTCTTCTTCTGCTCTTTTGGAATTTCATGCTGTATAAATAATAAAGCAACTTTTAATTGCTGAAAGTTTCTGTTGTGCCTGAGTCTGTGGTCCCATGATGCACCCTATAACAACTCACTCCATAAGGTCTAGAGAGGGCTACTATAGCTGAGATATGATGAAGGAAGGAAGGAGATGTTGACATGGGGATAAAAAGCAGTGTATGGTTTCAAAATATATAGGAGACACCCAACAAATTTGGATGATAGATTATGTGCAGTTTGATGAAGAGTGCAGCACATAAAGTTATTTAATAAGCAAATGCAGTATGACTGAACTGATGATAGATGGAGGTTGGTTATCATAGCAACTCTGTAATCAAGGATAGCTCTCAGATTTTAGGATTGAGCAATTGGGCAAATTGTGCTGACACAATGAGACAGGAGTGTATTACACAGAGAAGGATCATTTAAGATTCAGGTGGATCCATGCACAGAAGTAATGCATGAACAGCCACGGAGGAAGGAAGGAAACCAGGAGGGTAAAATGTTTTATTAAAAGCAACCAAGGAAGAGAAGTCTTTAAGGAAGTGGATACAGTTAAGATTTTCAAATACTGCTTAAAAGAAAATAGAATTATAGACTATGAATTAAAACTTACATTTAGCCACATAGATGTCACTGGTTACTTAGGCAAAAAGCAAAAAAAACAAAAACACAACAAAGCAATATGTAAAGAAGTAGGGGTGTAGGGGCAGTACAGTTAAATGGGAAGGTGAACTGTGAAAATATATTTGGTGAAGAATCATAATTAACCTTGAAGAGGACCTAAAATGTAATCCATGGTTTACTGATCTGAGTCTTGCTTTCCTTGCTTTCAATATGATCCAACCCAGGTTGAAAACATGGAATTTGATATTTCTGTAGAACTAAAGAGGAAATTCTGTTACAACTAGGTGGGTAAAACAAAATCATTCCCCAATTCTTCACTGTACTACAGTGTTCTTAAATCTTTAACAAATAGTTGCAGAAAACAATTTATGTTCCATAAGTGTTTAGAGTACAACAGAATCATACAGCTTCTCATTCCTATCTAGGCCAAAGTAAAGTGTAGAAAAAATATATTGACATTCTTGGCAAAGTAAGCTAACTAATAACAGAGAAATATATGTATAGTAACTGAAAATATATGTGACCACTTATGTAAATTCATGTAAAAATATATGTGTATATATATTTTCTCATGAAACAGTATTAAATGATACCTATATAATAACATATGAGGTGTGGAAAATTCAATTTTCCACTTAAATTTTCAGAATATAAAATTTCAGAATATCAAAATCAAAAAAGGAGAATGCAAAAATCAATGAAAAGCACTGCATTTTGATTATTAAAAGCTTCTTAAAATCATACATTCTAAGGAAAGATTGGCTCAATCTGAAAGTTATATACAAAACCATTGCTAACAAAGATGAATAAAAAGTCCAGGATGAGGGGAGAAGGGCAAATTTCAGGGATTTTTTTGAGGAAAAATCTGTAGCACACTGCACACAATTTCATTTTTATTTCTATAACATTGAAAATGCTAGCCTAAATCATTCTTAAATATCTAAATAAACAAAATAACTGATAGCAGTGAGATAAAACAGAGAGAAGCAAAAATTGGGAAAATCAAATTTCTATAACTTGAATCATTATTCTAGTATATTAGAAGAAAAGAGACTCTACCACGAAGAATGTGTTTGTGAGACTCACAAAGGTAACATGGGGGAGACAAGGAAAGTTTTAAAAGAGAAAAGAGACTGCAAAAGACAATGGAAAATTATTAATGAGTTCAACTCTAATACATTAGGGTGTTAGGTTATTATATAGTCCAAGGTAAAGCCAACTGACAGGGCGCAAATTCCTGGGGTTGTCTGCCCTGCTTATAGTATCAAGATGTCTCTAGATCTCTCAAGAACCCCCCACTTGAGGCGCTCTTTACATTGGCAGTCAGTGAAATCCTCTTAAGACATGCGTAAGTATAATCTCTGGAATGACTTCCCAACTCACTTTGAAATCTCTTAGCTATAAAAACTCATTTTTATTCAATATTTCTCCCTTTTGGCCAAGGTTTTTTCCCAAATGCATTGCTAGTTGTCACTTGGTAGTAATCCCTCGGTGCCAGGAAGGCTCATACCTGGGAGTAATGTCCGCCTCTGGGGGAAGGTAGTGAGTTTATATGCTGAGTTTAGCTTAGAGAGAGGCCATATTAGAGCAACAAGGAGGCTTTTAGGAGGTAACTCTAAGGCAATATATAACACTACGTTAAGTTTTAATTTCACAAGAACAATTTTCATAAGTATGAGCATCAATATCAAGGGCCTGGAGAAATAGTCTGTCCTCCTTTGTTAGGCACTGCCCATGTACTTGTGGGATTCTTGTTGCTCTATTAGAGGATGTTCAGAACTCCCCAGGATGGGAATTCAATATGCTGTTCACATGCTGGTTGAGCCCTGAATCTCAGCAGAGTTGCAGCCAACACCTACCCTCCAATTCATCGGTCTCACCCAGGAAAACTAACAAAAGGATGATGATGGACAATGCCCTTCCCCCAAAATAGAGAACTCTATAACTGCAAGCAAGAGAGTTCCAACCATGAGCCCCATGGAATCTAAGACCCCTCTCAACTGGAAGCATAGTGGGCATCAACATCCCAAAATCCTTAAGACTGAGGAATGATCAAACATAAGGGGGAGGGGGTTCAACTATGGACTTAAGTAGACTTATTATTATTCTAGCAATGAAAGAACTTCTGTCATTGATATAAAAGCAGTGGCTACCAGAGGTTCTGAGGGGAAGGAGAGGAAAGAATAGGTGTAACTTGGGGCATTTTTGGAACATGGGAATTGTTCTGCATTACATTGCAATGATGGATACAGGCCATTATACATTTTTTTCAAAACCTATAAAATTGTGCAGCACAAACCGTAAACTATAATGTAAACTATACACCATGGCTAGTAGCAATGCTTCAATATGTGTTGATCAGTTGTAACAAAAGTACCACTAATTAATGGTGAAAAGGTTGGTGGGAGAGGGGGTGAGGTATATTGGAATCTCCTATATTTTTTATGTAACATTTATGTAATCTAAAGCTTATTTAAAAAATAATAATAATAAAAAGACAATAGAAACATGATTCCTGGATCACAGCAGCATGCCTATCTCATTTTTCTCTTAAGCTTCAGGTTTAACCTCTTAAATCTTTTTCAGACTTGATTGCGTATTTGTCCAGAGACACATCTATTGTAAATGAAGTATTTGTCATCTAGTCAGAGAGATTTTAGTGTAAGCAGTGAGAATGTTCTATGTTCCTGAACAATCATGCTGATTGGCAAACCAGCATTTCATTGAATGGTTAGGTACTACATTTTCTGACTATTTGGTACCTACGGAAATAAAATATTTGAATAACATCATTGTCTATAGGCATATGTTTTTTTTCATATTTCAAAGAATTATACGCCAGAGTTTCAGAATATTTTGTATTATTACTATAATTGTTTTTGTTATTGTTTATCAAATAAGAATTGCATCATTTAAAAATATCCACATAAATTATAAAAATTTACAAAAGAAAAAATATTGAAACTATTTTCATTTTCCTAATGTCCAAACATGACTAAACTAAAATCTGTGAAAGTCAATATATTGCTAAATTTCACAAAGAGTTGAGAATTTGAAACTGCACAACTTCATAAACTATAAACTTATAAACTATATATGTGTATATCCCATTGCCTAATTAATGTAGAAATTGTAATACATATTTTATAAGAATTATAAGAACTAAGTGGAAAGATAGAAATGAAGGAAATCATTCTTTTCCAAATCTAATTAACTATAAAATAGCATGACTTTCTGAGGAACTCTGAGGTAATATTTACTTTTTACACTTTCATTCCTATCCACTTTGCATTATAAATAGTATCTGCTTGAAATATTTACAACTTGATTCTCTTAAACTAGAAGACTAGAGAACTTATGTTCCCTATGAATTTTCATTACATCAAAACATGCTATTTTATATTCAAGAGATGCACACAATCATATATATTAGCATTATGATTTTAGGCAATTTGTAAAAGCCTATTTACATTTCCACAGTAAAATATACTGAGCTATAAACTTGTCAAAATTATGTGTAAATTGGTATATAATTATAATAATACGCAGGAGAATGTCATCCCTTTAATAGTGTGCACATAACAATCTTACAGATTAAAAATTCTTTGATAAATTAGGAAAATTAGTAACTTAGTATAACAAACTTGAGCAAAAATTACCTTAAGAATAGTAGAGGAATTGAACCTCATGCCGATATTTCATTTCTTTAAAATTTTTGAATTCTTAACTTCCATCTTTTTTCCCTATGCAATAATTATTTCAGATATTTTTCAAAGAATATATGAATCACATGATTACCGTATTTCTCTTGTGAGTCTCCACATGACGCAAATGCTTTTATTAGCTTTACAATATTATACTACTTAGGTCAGAATTTTTCCCAACATGTATAGAAACATTTGAGTTATCTAAAGTGGTGTCAGTAGTAATTTATTTAAAGTGATGCTCAATCCTAGTTCTAATGACTTCAAGTTCAGAGCTTTTGTGATATATATAATCATTGCCATTCCTCATATTCCCCAGAAAAAGATATTAAAGTTTTAGAATCTTTTCAATATAATTGTTCTTGCTATCTTAATAAACAGGGTTATAGAGATAGATTGGGGAAAAAAAACATCTTTTTAAAATTTAAAACTGCTTAATACCATTAGGATTGCAATTGGCAGATGGATGTCATCTAGACTAAATTAAAACACTCCATTGTGAAAATCTCAAGACATTAGCTAATTATTTAACTGAATAATTTTAAGTTGCATTTGTCTTAATCCCGAAAGCATTAACATTTGGTGAGATGTCAAAATCAGGATGAAGACACAGTTACTCTTCCCTGAAATTTTTTTTAATCTATGAAGCTACAAATAAAAAACCTAGTACTTTGATTTACTATTCTCACAGTTTTTGTTATTTTAAGAATAAAATAATTATAAAAATTTGTGATATTTTTTCCAATGCAGTGTAATCATTGTATAATATGGAAGTTTTCAGGTTGTTACTATATTATCTTTTCTTAATTTATAATTTATAAATATACACACATATCTCATGAAAATATGATTTCTTTCCAACTATATTGCGAATTGTTAAATATTTTTTATATAATTTAAATATCTGGGTATTGTTTGCCAATTTTATAAAAAAGGGAAAAGAAAATGTAGTAATTTACAATTTTTTCAGTAATACAAAGCTATGATTTCTAACAATGTATAGGGAAGCAACTTAAATGCCATTTGTAACTTATTATACTGGTATAATATGAAGCTTTGAATAGTGTGGGAATTTAAGCAATAGTAAAAATATTAATGAAAAATACTGCTTTTTTTCTCTAATCTATATACTTTATTGGTTTAAAAACCCATGCTTTGGAACACACATAGATATTTACTTAAGTATTTCTTATTCTCTTTTCTTTCCAGTTTCTTCACAGTTCTAAATCACACATATTTCTATTTTCAAAAAAAGTGTTTATCTCTCCCAGTTTATTGTAAGTTCTATGAAGGCTCATAGTGGGTGTTTAAGAAATATATTCTTTTTTTAATGAATGCATAATATTATTATCCTATTTGCATAAATCAGTTGATTTCAGAGATATATCATCTCTCAAAAATGAAGTCTATGTATAATGCATTTGAACTGTAACATTAAGAGAAGTAAAACATCTAAGCCATTATTTTTTGAAGTAATTCTTTGTTTTACCAGAAAACACTCTACACTCATGAAGAGAATAATTTCTTTCTGGTTCTCTGCCATCCTGGCAGGGTAAAAGGATGTAGACCAGGCAGGCTATAAAGTACAGGTGCCTCAGTGGGGAAAATGAGAACGTTCAACCTCTCCACAAGAGATCTTGTAGAAAGAGAAGATATATCCTTGATAAGGGATTTCCTGCCCTTTCATCCAAAACTTCCTTTTAAAAGAACCCCTCATGCTTTATCATTCAATCATGGCAGTATAAAGCAACAAAATCTCTTTTGTCATAGTGGAATTAGTAAGGGTAGCTGTTCTGAGGGCAGGTGCAAGAAACTGAGAGTAGTCTATTTCCTTCTCAAGTCTATTTACCTGTCTGATTCTCGATCTGTACCTTTAAAATACTCATTGTTTATACACTGAAAAATCTAAACTTTCTTACAATTTTTTTGAAAAAAAAATAGCAATCTACTTTTCAATAAAATAATAAAGCTTCATATTATACCAGTATAATAACTTGCAAATGGCATACATATATATATAAGAATTTAGTGTGCCACATACTTTATAAAGCTAAGTTCCATGGAATATACATAATATCAAGAATTCTCCACTGTGTGTTTTAATCTCATAAGGAAGCTAACATTCTTCTTGCAAAATAGAAAATAAGATCTAGGGTGTGTCCCAAGCACTCTGCACATAAATGATAGCATATTTTTCTAACACAGCGACTGACAAACATGACCCATCAATCAGCCAGAATGCATGATCCTGATTCAGCAACCCAGACATGAAAGCTCAGCACCTAGTGTAGACCTTAATATTTTAAATAGGGACCTCATCCTTCAAGTGACTTAAAATCATAGTGAAACCTGTCTATTAAAACACATGATCAACTGTACACTTTTTGTCTAACTTCTAACCTTAAAAGAAAATTAGAAAATATATTCAAATGTAGATTTGTAGATAAGCATGCGTTTCCTATTATAACAAAGAGGATTCAAATAACATAACTTTTGCGCTTTGAGCACATACTAATTTCCGTTTCAGGTCTTTTAATGCTAGGGCATCCCACACTTTATCTTAGAATCTCTATTTTATTTTATTTTTATTTTGACTCAGTGAAATGTGCAAATATTACTAATTACAGTCACTGGCACCTATACATTCTTTGACTATACTTTATTTCTACATTCATTTGCTCCATTTCATCCTATGACACGTAGTATATGTGAGCTATAGTGTATATAGCCAAGGTTTTAAAGTCAATGATTGCAATCTTCTTGAAAATGTACATAAAATATATTTATTTATGTATGCTGATTTCTTATTCCTTAAATTTTTCATGTGTTAAAATATTGATATTGATTAGAACTCAGTGAATACATTAAGCAAATCATCTTTCTTCATATTCAAAAATAATCTTGATTATTAATTTAAACTAAAACAAATATTTTGAAAAATTTCAGTGTCAATCTTGGAGTACTCTGATTAAATAGAGATTTTTTCTTCTTAGAAATTTCATCTTTTCATATTTTACTTCTTCTAACAAGCATTCTCTATTTACTAGCAAATTCCTAGAATAGGCTAATACAATTTTATACATTATTACTTTATTCATTTTTCAAGTTTTCTATTTGGTCCATTTTCTCTTATGATATATTTTGTATACAAGAAAACTGTTTAAATAGTAATTATCTTCCACTTTTATAGAGAGGATTTATAGACAGTCCTTTATTGCTCTCCTTTGATTTAATTATATACCTATCACATTCTAGGCACCAACTAATATAGGTCTCTAATTTATAAAATTGGTTTTATTATATTTTATTTTTAATCCACTATTTGGCAACAAAATAAACATCTTATTGAGACAAAATTGTATAAAAATTAGACATATTTGGCA
>JAQZBX010024412.1:0-30182 GCA_029593785.1 Cabassous unicinctus
TCTGTAGGTTCCATGTCCATATCACCAATAAGGCTTCAGGGGCAGTGCTGGCCTCCTGCTTGGAGTTCTCTCTCATCCTCCCCTCCACATTGCAGGAATCTGCACCTGCAGCTGACCAGTGTGGCCTTGTTAGCAACTATATTGTTAGAAGAGCCTTAATTTGTTTGGGACGTCCCAGGACACCTGAAACCAATCTAAACCTTTCTCTGATGTGCCAGTGCCCTGAACCTTTGTTGAATGTCTTATCAATGCCTTAAAATATTAACTCCATCTTGCTCATATGCTCTGACTAGCTCATTGTCTTTGAGTGGGCCAGCACGATGTTTGATAGTCCAGTTCTGTTCAGTCTCTACTATGAAAGAAGGAGGGAGAATTAACAGAGCCCTCAAGCAGTGTACACTGTTGTCTTTTCCAACTCAACCCAAACTCTTTCTGATCCACTTTCTACCAGGAATCTTTCCTATAAGGATGCCTGATAAAGAAGGGAAAAAGCACATTCACCAGATCAATGGCTGCTGCCATGTACCTAGGAACATGCCCTATAAGCTCTATCAAGGACCTGAGAAGATTCAAATGGGTCTACTACTTGTTTGAATTTGTGGGGATCTTCAGTCATCATCCAAGATCTGCCTTATTTCTGTAAGGGACAAACTGCAGAAGCAAATGTAGATTTTATGTGATATTAATAAAATGAGAAAGTGAAGACAATTATATAACCATGAGGAAAATCCAGTATCAAAGTTATTCCCTGGGAAGTATAATTTATGTAGCACATTGTTGCATTATCTGTCAAAACTATTATAATTTTATTTTCCTTATCCTAAATGCCTTTATTCTCTTTTCAGATTTATGTCTGTTTGTACGACATAATGGAAATCAAATAGGAGAATTGTATATATTTTTTCAATGATACCTTGTAGAATTTATGTTTAAATTTTATAATCACCCTTTAAAATCACTTTTCTGATATAATCCAAGTCCAACCAGTTTACATTCCTTTGAAAAATAACTAGGCAATATGCATTGCATATATTAATACTTTTAAATATCTCACTCTATTTCTGGTAAACAATCTAAACAAAAGAAGGGCAGACATGGAAAGAGCTTTATTCTAAATAATCTATAGTATAAAGGGACAAATTTGAAAAGTGTAAATGTTGAATATTAGGAAAATGATTGGGAAAGTATGTAAATGTATACTTAATATATAAAATTTACATGTAAAGCATTTATATGAACATTATTATTTTGTAAAAGAATGTTATACAGCTAGAAAAATGTGTATTAAGAAAATGCTATGACAGAAAATGATTGCATTCTACTGATAGGATTTTAAAGTTTATAAAAATGCACAATACACAAAAGAAAATTTGTTAAAAATATATATGTAATACTAACAAGCGATTTTCTTTGAGATTATATCTAGGCTGATGCTAAACACAACTTCCAAGTTCTTTATTAAAAATCTTAAGTGATCACATATTAAATTATGAATTGCATAAACCAACTTTTCAAAAACCATTCCTGTTTGAATCCTACATCATTTCTTCTAGTTCTGCCTGAGTGAATTACTGCTAACTTGAAATTTCAATGTGTTCATTCATATAGCAAAAGACTTTGAATGACATAATTTTCAAACTGCACATCTCTGGCAGGTTAGTCCAGGCACACTCATTACACAAAACAATGAAAACAGAAATTCTACTTTCACATATGCTCCATCAGAGGACTTAAAAGACCACTTAAAAGGAATTTGGGACAATAAGATCATTTACCGTTATGCTCTCCAATTTAAATAACACCAAATTACTTTTCATGGTTCAGGTTTCATGACTCTAATCTCCCCCCTGCTTGACCTTTGTGTGCGTTGGGAAGAGAGGTCATTTCCATACTCTCTGACACACACATTGTTATTAGTTTTGTCGCTAGTTTACATTATGGTTTACACTTTGCACTGCACAATTTCACAGGTTTTGACAAAATGTTTAATGGCTTGCATCCATCACAATGACCAGTTAATCTTGAGGGACTCTAGAGTCTCCAGGGCTAAGAAAGTGCACAACCAGCTGGTTGATTTTACTTTAAGGTACAACGTTCTCTCCGTGACTACCACATTGCTGAAGTTCATAAAGTCGTTCTTGTACAAATCCATTAAGAAACTAGTGAGGAGAGTCCATGCCAGTCAAAATGCCCTTGTAACTGAAGACAATATCTAAAAAGCACTTTCACCTCATCCTAAAGGCATTTTTCATATTAAACATTTTTGATCCAGTCCAGGTTTTATGCTAATTTCACTCTTAGTTTATGGAACAAAAGAGAATTGACTAAGAATGTCACAACAGTTGAAAGTTCTAGAAGTCTTTGCATTGATCAGCCTGTCTTTGGCCTGAGAAAGGCAAAGATATCTCAGTGACTCTTAGAATGGAGGTGAGCAGTGTCTACTGTGAAGGATTGTGCTATTTGATTGGGCAGGTTCATTCAGGAACATCTGAACCACATCCCTTGCCTGGGTTGTATCACATGAAATAATCAAGGTTCCTGGGAACGGTGACCTAAATTTCAATTATTTTATGTGATTCCACAGATACTTTTTTTAAAGGAGGTACTGAGGATAGAACCCAGCACCTCATACATGGGAAACAGGAGCTCAACTACTGAGCTACATCTGCTCCTCAATGGGATTTTGTTTGTTTGTTTTTGGAGGTATGGGGTATTCCCGGACCTCATAGGTGGGAAGCAGGCACTCAACCACTTGAGCTACATCTGCTCCCCACCCACAAATACTGTTTATCCTTCATCCTTTGAATAAGCATTTACCCATTCATCCTCCACACTTAAAAACAGTCTGTGGAAAAATTTTAAGTGGAAGAAGAATTAAAGGGATTTAAATTTTCTTTTAATTTGAGTACGATATTTAAACAGGGAGAGTTTGGATGACAGTGGAATGAACATGTTCTTTGTTAAGGGTAAGTTCACATTTCTGCTCATGTAAAAGAGGATTTGTTGGATGAGCTGACGTCAGTTCTATACAAACTCTGAGGAAGAGTGGTGGATAAGAAAAAACAGAAGGAAAAACAACTGCTGAGTACAATCCTATAATCTCTCATACCTCTTAAATAACCCCTGCCTCCTACTAACTATTTACTTGACTTCTATTTACTAGAAACCTATGTTCCTCAAAATATGCTAGCAACAAAGAAAAAGTGGCATATACTTATCTTTTTCATATTTTTCCTTTCCAGGGCTTGTAATAAGTTCTGTGCCCACCAATTGTGAGCTGTTTGTTTTTTCACCTGCATGCCAAGCTGGGCTTGCTAGTGTATTATTGCTTAATGTATCCTAGGTCACACTCATTAAACACTCTCTATGGCTCAGGCGCTGTCCTAAGTTCAGAGGTGCATCTGTTGCCTCATTTGAGCTTTGCAATAACTGTTAGATACATTTCAATCCCTCACCTTTTTCTTACCTGCTAACCTACCTTCATAAACATTTCATTATTCTCAAATCAGAAATAAAAAAAAAACGGCAGTAGAATGTTCACCTACTTGGTCAGAAGTCATTGAGAATATTGTGGCTCCAGTGGCAATTTTCCCAACAGCTAACTTTTAAAGGAGATTTTTTAAAAAGCATGTACAAATGGATAGTGAATGGAACATTTCCTTGTTTTGAATTTTGTTTCCTTAGTGATGGGAGAATTGCATTTTAAAAAAATGCTTGCTGTTATTTTATATTTTTTTCTTCCCTAAATTGCTTATTTATATACATTGCTCTTTTTTCTCTCTTAAACTTTTGGTCTTTTTTTCATAATAATTACACAATAATCCTTTATATTCTTATTAGCCAAGTTTTGCTACAAACAATGCATATTTCTCCATCTTGTCATTTATCTTTTATCATTGTTTATGGTCTTTTTTCATATATTACTTTTAAGTTTATGTGATCAGAAAAGTAATCAATCATTTATAGTTTCTGCCTTTGGTGCTATGATATCATCTTCTGCAGATGAAGAATAGAAATCCTTTATTTTCTTCTTATTACATTTTTACTTTTATTTCTTGTTTTATATTTTAAAGTAGTTGAAATCTATGTAGTTTATGTTAATGTATAGAGTGTTACAAACACTTATATATTTTTTCTTCAAAAATATTATCAAATTGTCTCTTTACCACTCACTTAAAAATCACACCACTAATATATTTTAAATTCTCTATTTGACTGGATCTCTTTTCAGGATTCTCCCCTTCATTCCATTAATCTGATTATTATTTTGTTTATGACAGTTGAATTTTAATAAGTCTTGACACCTGGTAAGGCAAATGTCTACCCTTTTTTTTCTGTATATTATTAATTAATTTTTTTTTATGAGCTTTAAGAAAGTCAATGGGTGGCAGCCCCAAAATAAATTGGTAATATAAATTATGTTTGGGGGAAATGTTGAACTTCACAGCCCTAGGCGTCTAAGTGTGTTTCTACATCCACTGCTTTGTGTATGGATCCATCCTAGACACAATATTGAGCAGAATGTATAGGATATGACACATCCTGATTGTTTGGGACTTTATTTGAGTATGGTTTAGACAATTACATCTTGTATATTCTCATGTTCTTCCGGGAGTATTTGAAGCACTTTGATTTCTGTTTCATTAGAATTTCCTTAATAAATATTTGAAATAGGATGTCATCAAATTTAAGCATGTTTTTTCTTTATTCTACTACATCAAAGATCCAAACTTTCCTATCCTGTAAGTCTCACCTCCACTATCTTAAACCAAGAAATTTAGAACCAAGAAAATTTCTCCTTCAACCCAAATGTATTTCTGATGATTTTGTAATTGTTGCCAGATTAATGTTCCTGCTCCCTACTTCCTTATTGAGATTTTGTGTCTCTTCTGCATTATGCCTCCCAGGAATCTAAGATGTAAACACAACCGCTCATGGATTCACCTGTTCTCTAAAAGAGGGGAGAAATATCACATGCAAATGTGCCATTTTGGATGAGTTTGAAAGACAGTAGGCAAATAATATTTTTACTGATGGTCTGAGGAGAAACAAAGTACTGATTACAAACACATATTGGCACAGCAAGCATCTAAATGAAATATAAATAAGTAAAAACTCTTAGCTCAATGTGAGTACCATTGCATGCTTTCATCCCAGTTTAGTTAGGACCTTATCTTCAGTCCTGAGTAGATTCCCTAAGGAGTTTTAACATTCCCTCACCCCTCAGTGCTCAGGGTTCAGTCTTCTGCTTCTCTCTGTGATTTCAACCATATTTCCAGTGTCATCAACTCTCTTGCCCCCCATTCTGGAGGAATGTGAGGCTTCTACTCAATTTTCACCTGTTCCTATCTATTATGTGTGCATAACAGGCACCCCAAAAAATGAAGTCATACATCCACATGCATCTTCCAACTGAAGGTCTTTTTCTATTATTTACCAAGAAATAATGTATAGCTGTACCTGAAAGGCCAAAATAAAACCACATATAATAGAAGGAGTTACAAATCTTACAGCAATTTCTGTTTGTTCTCATGTACATTTTCCAATGTCAAGCTGTACTTCCCTTATCAGTTTTTCCCACTCTGAAAAAGGTAACTCACCTTGGGGTAAGATGTGGTAATTCTCCTTATTTCAACTTCTTTCTTAAGTCTGTCTAGCAATGCTCTCTGTTGTTATGCTTTGAAATTCTGCTTAATTCAACCAGTTTAGTCATCTCATAAACGTTGCACTTAAACATGCAAAGTAGACTGAAGAAATTTAGGGGCACTTAGGTCATGAAACCAAATATCTGTCAACTTACACAAGCTGCAGAAAATCAGACCAGTTATTTAATTTTTGGTGGTGTTTCTATTTTACTTTAGAGCCACTGTTGCATGCAGTCCTTCTTATTGTACGATCTGAATACTTGAGGGAAATTGGGTGTGAAAGAAGGAGTGGTTTTTAAATTCTGAGCCTTGACCTCAGCATTGCAAAGTGTGCTGTAAGCAAGTTATTTAATCTCACTGAGTCACAGAACCAATGAATTGCAGATCATACTTATTTATGTGGGATTTAGTAAGAATAAATCAGACACTGAACTGTGTGTGTCACATGTTAGTCAAGCAATGGTCAGGTAGCCAGGTTTACTATTTTCACTCAGATGTTTGGCAAAGGGGAAATGCCACTGATGGCAATTGCCACATATCACAAGTAAACCATAATCTTACGACCTTGAATCAAAGCATGGAAAAGCTATGATAGTTCTTTGTGAGAATAGGCAGCATAAATGTCATTTAGGATAAAGAGACAACCCAAAAAATCACATGATGATGTTAATAAAGAGGAGCAGAATTTCTACAGATCAGTTGCAGATTTAGGTGAAACATAGCTTTCTATATTAATTTGCTCAACATTTTGATCATGAATTAAACATAAGGCCCCCTAACAGGGTGCTTATTTCATGTGTTTGTGGGCTTTGCTTTTAGTGTCTGGTTGTCTCTAATATCCACAGGAGCACCCTATTTGAGGTTTTGTTCACAGTGGCAGTTAGTGAGATCTGCCTGAGACATGTACAAGTGTAACCTCTGGAATGGCCTCCTGACTCTCATTGAAATCTCTTAGCTGAAAAAAATGCTTTTGTATTTTATGTTTCCCCCTTTTGGTCAAGGTCTTTTTCCAAATGCATTGCTGGTTGGTGTTTGGTATCAATCCCTTGCTGCCAGGGATTAAGTTTTTTCTCCAAAAGCATTGCTGATCAACATTTGGTATTAATCCCTCAACACCAAGGAGGCTTATCCCTAGGAGTTATGTCCCATGTAGGAAGGAAGGTAGTGAGTTTATGTGGAGAGTTTGGCTTAGAGAAAGAGACAACAATTGAGGACTTGGCTCATTTTTTTTATGAGCTAATTGGCTCATTTCCTTTTATGAAGCAAAGCTTATCTATTACAAGTTTGTTTTTCTAGGTCTCCTGGTTATAAGTGCAAATGGGGATAATTTATGTTTTTCAAAAGAATGTATCTTTGATTTAAACTTTGCAAAGTTCCTTGATTACAGTTTCAGTAAACTGGGAGTCCCTGTTCCTTGAAAGAATAGCAGGAATTCCCAGGTGGGGAAATCTAATAATTTTTAGCTACTGTGAAGGCATTAGTCACATGGAAAAGAAAATCATCTATCCATACTGGAAACAGATATATAACAAGGATATATTCATAGTCATTAAAATATGTAGCTGTATAAAGTCTATTTGAATGTGTTTAACTGGACCCTTTTAGTCGACACAAATGACCCTGTCCCACCTTTAACCTTTTATCAAGGTTATTTTAAATGACAGGTAGAACATAATTTATAAACTTGCCTTTCTTCTTGTTTGAAGTCCTTTTTTCTTAAGATGAAGCTCTGACCTGTAACTGACCACATGCACTTTCAGAAACGCATCAGAATAAAACAATGTAGGTGACAACAAAATTTGTTTGTTTCTGTGATGTGACATATTTTTTAAGAATAACTAAAATTATGACCTATAACAAAATGCTGTTGACTAATGTCATGCAGATTAGTTCAGGACATAATATGGACAGTGATAACATTTTTGAATCTTTAGGAATTTTATACAATCTTAAATGTTTATATGAATAACTTTTTGCCCATACAGATTAAACCAACAGAAGGTTAGAAACTCCCTTTCCATTTTTATACTTCCCATGAAACATAGCAAACCAAATGAACTTAACTATTTCTAGCACTTTTCTTTTTATAAGGTGAAAATATAAATCCATTGAAACAGTTTGAAATTCAAAGATGGCTTTAGGTTTGCTTTTGTGAAGGCAAAGTGCCAAAAGTTGTGAGGTTTGAACATTATGTTAAACAGGGAAATGGGTTACTTTGCAGTAATATTTGGTTCCTTATTCAACCAAAGTGGTAATAAAAGAGTAAATAAGAGTTAATATGATTGTGAGAAAATACTCATTCTTTTAAAAGTGAGAAGACTTGTTCTCTGAAAAAATAAAGGATGATAAGATTTATATAAACATCAAGGAGGATATTATTCTGATATGACATAGAATCTTTCTCATTTAGACAGACTAATGAGATAGTTTAGAAAACTTTGTAACCTCTCACTAAAACCAAACCAATAAAGTATTAAATAAATTTAATATTTTAACAGAGAGAAAATGAAATTCTAATATTACATCAATACATTGTTTGATATGAAATTTTTAAAAATATTATTACTAAGCTTATTAAATTTTAGTCAACATTGCCCATATTAAATACAATTCATTTACATAAACCTTCCATAACTTTGTGTATCAATTTTTGTCCTACATATTCCTGCTTCTCATTCTGGGAAAACCAATCATTTTACTTTAGGAAAAAACTGCCTTCCTTTTCAAAGCATAGCATGCATACTTTGCATACCTGCATAATTCAGCTATCAGGGAGATATATATATTTTTGGTCTCATGCTCCCATTTATACCTCATTCTTAGCACCTGGTCTTACACCTCCCAAATAGACTATTAATGCTTAAATTCCTGTTTCTGGCTCTGTTTTCTAGAAGACCCAGCCTGAGATGGGTATTTTGTGGTCTTCATTTTAGGCCTTGTATCTTCTACTCAAATATTCTCCCCTTTTATATTTGTGTTTGTCTTTCATCAGTCATAGGGGTCATTTCAAGTTGTATTGTATTAGTATCACTAATTTACAGATGAAGACTTTTATTATCATCTGGATTGTTGCTTTATTTTTCCAAGGCCAGGAAATTCAGTGTTGTTCCAGGCAATTTAAATTCAGTCATTCTTCCCTCTTTAAACTAAGCCTAACTTTTTTTCACACATTCAACACTTAAACCAGTTTACTGTTCTGATTGCAAACACAGGACCAGCATACCTGACAAATAACTTTACCCTCCTTGAGCATTATATTTGAAAGAACATCTTTAGGAAGGAGATATCTGATAAAATCTATGTACTTATTTTCTTCTACTTGTGTGCAATCAAGTATCTCAATAGACAATGTTTTTGGACATGTAACCCCACTATATGGTTATCTTTATAATCAAATTAAATGTATAAAATTCTATACATATTTTTATCTCCTTTATAAAATACAAACTGAGGAGAAATAATGAAGATTGAATATGAATGTGATATCAATGTTGCCTAATTCCTTTGTTATATGAATGTTTACTCTTAAAAAGTTCTAAAGAGTTAATGAATTTGCATTTGTCTCTCTTCTTTTGACTTGATATCACAGTTCCTTTCCTACTTATCATTTCCTTTCTCAGCTGTGTATAGATAAGTTCTTAGAACCTCAGAAATTGTGTTTAACTCCATGCATGTATACATAGATATGTGCATGTCTGCACACATATGTACAACACAGAGAAATTAATGAACAAAATATTTGTACTATATATTTTTGAAATGAAACTTTTAAGATGCTATCAAGACTGTATTGGCAGTTTTAATAGCATATATGATGGAAAATCGGTTTTGCAAATTTCATTATGCATAGGACTCAAGGACATTTTCACTTGCTGGAATTTTAACTGCCCTTCTGTTATGGATGCCTTTCCAGCAAGACTGCACATGCTTGTATATGTTCAGAATGTGGTCTACAATTGACTACATTCCTGTGGAAATGAACCAGCCCTCTGTGGTTCTCTCTCCAGAGAGCAGTGGCTCTCTCCAATACAGCAATGAAAAGTTGCCTGGGAAACAGCTCCAGAGACCTGTGGTGAGTAAACAAACAACACCATTCATCTGAAGGTAGTTTGAGTCAAGGGATTGCAAGAGAGCATTTGAGCTAACAGGGTACCCACACATGGATCGTCCAGGGCCTGTCATTGAACTGTGAAAGAAATTGAACTTTTTACCAAAGCTACCAAATCATCTGCAGCTAATTGTTATTATTCCTGGAAGGTAATGTTTTAAGTTATGATGTAATGAATAAAATGGAAATTTTGCTTTAAGGGTTGAAGAAATCCAGAGCTGGGTTCCTATTTCCAGTAAAGAGAAGCAGCTTTTCCTATGTAATCCAACATTTTTCTATATTCATAGGCATGGAAAATTGACTACTTTCTCATCTTTGAAAACTAAATACGTTTATCCTCATTTTGATTAACAGGAAAGTGAAACAGGAGGGAGGGCTTCTGCATGGGTCCCCTTGGAAAATATTGGTTATTTTTCTGCCACAGAAATCTATGTGGCAAAGAATTGTGACCATGTAAAGTTACACCAGGAATATGTGGGCACTCATGGTCTCTCTACAGTTGACATCCACTCCTTCAACAGCACAGTTCTTTTGATCTTTCCTGCACAGTAGAGGAAATTTCACCTGCTAAAGTTTATGTTAATTCTGGTGCAGCCCCACATCCAGTGATTTTATTTTACCACCAAAATACTTAGAGAAATGGTAATGTGACCAGCAGTGTCAGTTTCCTTTTCTTATTATAACTCCAGAAAAAGCTTATCATCCATTCAGAACACATAATAGAGTCAATTTGGCAAATTTCAGAAATTCATTTTTACCACCAATGTGAAACAAAATAAGCCACATATTCTCCTTAAAGTGGACTACCCAAAAATTACCTAAGACCAGGCCTCAGATTCATACAAGAAAATTTTGTTTTTGTTTGCTAGTTAGGATTTGAGGGAAAATAAGAGATTTCCTGTGAAGAGGTTTTTTTGATACCTTTTTATCTTTGTAAGAAGTTGTTTAGACTTGAATGACATGAGGTCAATATGTTCAGGTCATTTTGGAAACACCACAATTGAACATTCAGAAGAGCAAGTTTTCCTAACACATTTTTTTAATTAAAAAAAAATTTATGGAAGTATATCATTCATGCATGAACATACATAACAAGAAGTATATAGTAAAAGTTGTAAAATTGCAAAACAAACATGCATATCATCAGAGAGAGCTCCCATACCACCAACACCTTGCACTGTAGTGAAGTATTTGTTACAAACTATGAAAGAGCACCAACAAAATATTAATTTTACATAAAGAAAATGTCTTACATTTGGTAGATTTTCCCCCAACCCACCAAATTATTAACACCCTGTATTAGTATTATATACTTGTTTAAGTTCATGAGAGAATCTTCTCATATTTGTTCTGTTAACCACAGTCCATCTTCCACCACAGGATTCCTGTCTTATACAGTCCCATGCTTTGTACAATTCATTCAAAGTGTACACTCAGTGGCTCTCATTTTCATCACAGAGTTGTGTTGTCAATCCCCTCAGTCAATTTTAGAATGCATAACACATTAAAGATTAAGAAATCTTTTCAAGCTAATAGACCAAACTAGACTTATAAATTCTACAAAATGGGCCTTATGAAAGGAAAATGGCTTGCATTATGTGACTGAATTCATGGACTCATAATAAAATCATCCTAAAGTATGTTGAGCATGGGTGCCACTGGGGAAAATAATTAACTAATTGAAAATTGTGAATTGGATTCTACAGAGCTATATTTACACTGTTGATCAATGACTGAAATAGGGAGAGCACAGCAGTTTTCCTTACTCTATTACCAGCTCAAACTAGAGCTGTACTGTGCTTCTTAGAAAAAGAATATCTTTATATTAATTATAGTTGTACCTAACCCTCCTGTTTAAATATTTCTAACTGTTAATATAATGACTGTGTCTCCAATCTATGTACCCTCTCTCTCATTCTCTTGCTCAATTGATGTAGTTTTCAATTAATATATTATTTATCTTACCTAACTAATATATATCAATCTCTGTGGTGATCTTTTCTCTTTCAATTTGTTTGTTTTCTACAGCATGCACATTGAAGGCCTATTTTTTAAAAGATGCTTAGATTACATAAATGTTATATTAAAATATAGGGGATTCCCATATGCTCTTCTCCCTTCTCATCCTACATTTTCCCACATTAACAACATCCTTCATTAGTGTGATACATTTGTTACAATTGATGAACACATTTTGAAGCATTGCCATTAAGTGTGGATTATTGTTTACATTGTAGCTTACACTGTCTACCACATACTTTTGTAAGTTTAGACAAGATATATAATGGCCTGTATCTGTCATTGTAATGTCATTCAGGACAATTCCCAAGTCCCAAAAATGCCCCTAAATAACACCTATTTTTTCCTCTCCTTCCCTTCAGAACCTCCAGTAGCCACAGCCACCATATCAATGATAAAATTTCTTCCATTGTTAGAATCACAATAAGTCTATAGAGGATAACATTAAGTCAAATCTAGTCCATTGTTCATTCCCCAATCCTGAAGATTCTGGGATGGTGATGCTTACTCTACCTCTAATTGAGAGGGGGCTTAGATTCCATGGGGCAGATGGTTGGGAATATCTTGCTTGCAGTTGCAGACTCTCTCTGTTCCTTGTGATGGTCACTGTCCAACATCATCTCCTTGTTAGTTGTCCTGGGTGAGTCCAATGAACTGCAGAGTAGGTGGACAACTCAGTTGGACAACTGAGTCCAACTCTGTCACACAGGGTAGCATAAATTCCAAAGTAGGTCCACTGGCATGGCACCAAATTCCTAAGCTGTCTTCCCTGCCTATAGTGTTTCAAGGTCTCCAGAGTCCTCAGGAGCCCTGCTATTTGAGAGAATATATACTGTGGCAGTCAATGTGATCATGCTGAGGAGTGCATGAACATAACCTCTAGAATGACCTCCCAACTCACTTTGAAGTCTCCTAGCTACATAAACTCATTTGTCTTTACCCTCCCCCATTTTGGTCAATGTCTTTTTCCAGTTGCATTGCTAGCTGTGGCTTGGTAGTAAACCATCAATGCCAGGGAGGCTCATCCCTGGGAGTCATGGCCCACATTGGGGAGAAGGTAATGTATTTTTATGCTAAGTTTGGCTTAGAGAGAGTTGAAGCATGATTTAGATCATTTTCAAAATTTTTGGTATATACCTCAAATATATTTATTTTACATGATTCTCTATTCATGTACCTTCTTTCAATGAATACATGCTTTATGGACTCAAGTATTTGCCTCTCTTTCTACATAACATATCACATTATCACATAGTTTTTGCACTAGTTTATCTTTGTTGTTTCTCTCTCTATGATTCCAGTCTCCAAATGTTCAATCTTGAACCAGTTCCTTATTTTTCCACTAGTTGTGTTTTCTGATTTCCTCCCTAAAGGAATAAAATAAGAATGACCTAGAAAGGTGACTCACAATGAAGATGCAAATAAAGGGACAAATTTTAGCAGCCCAGCAGGTTTCATCCTCATGGGCTTTTCTGACCAGCTCCAGCTGGAGATGTTTCTCCTTTCGTTCATTGCTATCATTTACATTCTGACTCTGAATGGGAACAGAGCTGTCATGCTGGTCTTACACCTGAACACCAAGCTCCACATGCCCATGTATTTCTTCCTCTCCAATCTCTCTTTCCTGGACCTCTGCTTCACCACCAGTATCATCTCACAGATACTTTGGAATCTCCAGGGCCCTAAAAAGACCATTAGCTGTACTGGTTGTGTGATTCAGCTGTACATGGCCTTGGGGCTGGGCTTCACAGAATGCATCTTTCTGACTGTTATGGACCATGACCACTTCAACACTATCTCCTGGCCCCTGTGCTATGGTATAACCATGCACCCAAAGCTTCTTCAACAATGGTCTTGTCTGTGCTATTATATTTGTACTTTAACTACCTGCTTGATATCTTTTCTTGTTTCCAGTCACCATTTAACTTGCAAAATTCAAATTGTGTCATCATGATAATATAATAGATTGTTAACTGAGCTGCAGTATTTATTTAAGCTGAGGTCTCAAAGATCCAGAAAGAATGGTACTTCAGAAGCACATCCAGATTCTAAGTGGAGGTGATCAGACTCTTAAACACAATTTCAAAGGAAGTGGATTAACAACTGCTTTTGTGCTTATATAAGAAATAATTGATCCTATCAGAAAGGTAGGATATGCTATAGTAATAAAATATGCAAAAATATCCATGGTTTAAAGCAGCATGTTTTCATGCTCACTATATGCTTATTAAGTTCAGGTAGGGGTTTTGCCACGTCTCTTCTCTCAGGATCACATCCTGACAGACTTACCATCAACCCTAATGTTGCTAATGGTTGCAGCAAAGGGAAAGCAAGAACTTCAGAGATTTTTGCACCAGCAGTTGAATATTTGACTTAGAATTAGCACAGGTCACTTTGGTTCACACCTCAATGGCCAAAACCTTTCATAAGTTCCACCCATCTTAAAAGGTGTAGAGTACAATAGGGGACATGATGACAAGCTCCATGGAGCCCTGTGCTCTGTGAAGCACATAATGAATACTTACCATGATAACCCTTAGCTGATTATCCATATTTAGAATGACAAAAAAGAGAGATGAAATTTACAAATGAAAGGAGGATTACTTTGGTACAGATTTTGTGGGTTTTTCCTCCTCATCTCAAGTTGAGTAAAAGGGATGTAGGATAACTTAGAAGAGTTGGAATGTGTTTCTGGAGCTTTGGGAACCAGAGTGAACTGATCTCATAAAAAAACTTGCCTAAAATTATAAGAATGTGAAAGCTGAGTGAAGCTGTTAGCTGTAGAGCAAGGTAAGACTTGCATCAAAATTCTCCTTTCACCCTCTGCAGAGTTTTACAGTGACAGTTTCAGATATTGCCTTTATCAATACACACATAGAGGATTAGGCACAACATGGAGAAATGGACACAAATCATTTCACCACTTCTGAGTCTCAGAATACAAGGGCTCAAATTGGAGGATCACAGAATCTTTAACTAAAAATAAAGTGTTAGCTGGAGTGAATATTTGCATTACTGGTATGAGAAGATTTTATTACTAGAAGTAGGCATTTTTACCAAGTGAAAATGACCACATCAGAAAAATTATAAAATTTTAAAGATGTAACACAGGGAAACATATGCTGGGAAAGAACCATTCTTTTGTATGGGCAGGATGGATAAAAGAATACAGTTATTGTTCTTTAATTCTAATAACACCACATGAGTAGTCTATTTGTTAACATGTGGATAGATGAACGTGCACTGAGCTTCCTTGTGCGGGTCTCTCTACTGTGCTTGTTGCTTGTCTTGTCTCACTTGAGTCACTCCCCATCCTATGCAGATTGTACTCTTATTCAACTCAAAGACTTGGAAACTTTATATTCAAGAGGTTAAATAGCTTGCCCTGGTATTTAGAACCTAGGTTTGTCTTACTGTACAGTCCAGGGCCTTATAAAATAAAAGAGACTCTCCCAGACCTCAGCGGTAATTCCAAACTCATTAGCAAACTGTGAAAATGCCTTCCTAACTAGGTCTTCATTTACTGTTCCAAGCTATCTGTTGTTATTTCCTATTATGACCTCTACCTCTAATTATAAAAGAGTACTTGGATTTTCTTCAGGATCCCTTTGTTTCATGCAGGAGTTAATTATCACATGGAAAATGACTTTGCAATGCAGAGAAGTGTTAAAATTCATTTATCAGGACACCTTTTGGGAAACTTGACTTTTAAGCAGGTATTTTATTTAGATATGGTGTAAGTCCAAGAAGCAAAGAAAAAGGAAAAAAATCAGAAACTGCTGGGATTCTACTTATTACATAAACATAGAATGAATGAGGGCATGCTGTGCAAGATGAGAGATTGATTGATGATGTTGATGGAGAAGCTGGAATTCCATGCTAAGTATTTTACAATGCATTCTGGAAGCATTGGGAGCCACTTAATATTAAAATTGCATAGTCATATTTGAAAGTTAATTCTTGAGGAATATCAGTCATCACAGAAAACAAACAAGACTTGAAGGGAAGAGTTTGGAACTTTAACACTTAGGCAAGAGGTACCAAGTCTTCAAATACCTCAGCAGCTAACAGGCAAATATCATGATACCCTGAGCCAGCTGTGAAGGTCAAAGGTAAATAGAGAGCACATGACATAGTGGAAGCTATTCATGGTCAATCAATTAAATTTAACTTTTCAAAACAAGGGTGCCCATGAAACCATATATGCCCGAGAGCCACACGTTTGCAAAGTATATCAAGAGTAAAATAGAGTATCTGAATTAGAGCAGTGATCTATGATAGAGATGGCTGGGGTATAATGCAGATATGACATTTATATTCATATAAAAGTAAGGTAGACATAAATATATGCAGGGCACACATTTAGAACTTTATGAAAAAAAGTGGATCGCTGTGTATATTTGAAAGTTATTGGGAGAAATATGGATTTGATTAAAAATATAATAGGGAAATCATCCTATGAATCAGGTCTGCTGAGGCTTGGAACTATTTAAATTAAGTAGAAGAAGAGCAAATTTTGGGTGGTTGCTTTTCATAAGTAACAGGATTTGGACTAAACTCTACCTGGATTAGCAGATTGAATATTCACAACAACCAGGTAAATTAGGAACTTTTGTTATTGCTCCTGTGTAGGTAAGGAAAGTGTGACTTGACACAGCAAACTCAAGTACGTGTAAGTGTTGCCCCAGATAATAATCAATTCTTAACAGAAATGTGCTTTGAGCTCATGCACTCAGACTCAAATAGCTTCTAACCAGGACCAGTGCTTTAGAGCAAAGATTCCAGGTCAAACTGGTATTTGTGAAAATCGGTGTGAAGTTGAGAAGAGAGATTTTGGCTGGTGTCAGTGTTTCTAGAAGAGTGAAAAAGAGAAGAAACTACTACAGACCAACAAACACAAGATGGAAATGATAGAGGAAGAGTGAGGAATTTGGAAATTTCAAGATAAAATACTATCTTTGAGAAATATTTTCAAAATTGTTAACATTTATTTGGAATTTATCAATGCAAGATCATATTTTTTAATCACTATGCATGAATTTTTTTATTTAACCCTCACCACAAAAAATAGCTTTCTTGAACTGAGGAAAATACAGGTTATGTAAAAAACAGAGGGTTCCTCACAAATATTGAATAGAAGAAGAAAATATAAAACCCACACAGTCTGGCTCCAGAACCCATGAGTTATCACCATAAAAAGTCCAAAGAAAGAAAACAGAGAGACAAATAGGATTGAATACAAGTTTTGTGAGCAGGTATTTGGACCATCTGAACATAGATAATATAATTGTTTATTGAAATAAACATTTTTATAAATATAGACATATAATTTTCCATAGTAACATTTCAAGTAGATTTATATCACCAATTAATAACTACAAATCCTCCCCACACATATTTTCAATTTTTTTTTTCTTGAAAGAACAGGGATAATGTGTACAAAAATGTTTTAAGTAGCATTATATCAGGGATGTTTTATTAAGGAAGTGCTGCAAATTTCCTTACAATAATATATTTTTTTTCTGTAAATTCTTTGAAATTTAAACACTGTTTTTATTCTGGAACTAAATATATAGGCATAGGAGATGTGTGAAAAAATTTGTTATACACAAACACAAAAACCCACAAAGGAAGTTCTGTGAGCACCACAATTGAATATTAATGTATTTTTTTTTCAGATAGTTTAGCCTTATTATGTACATACAGTCAGAGAGGTAAATGACACACATGTAATATATTTGGGAGTAGATATTGTATATCATGTCTCTTTAATACATTTCCAGAACAGAAAGTCACTGGTTCCTGACTTTTTCTTAGAAATTTTGCTCTCTCCTCAGCAACCTCTTCAGGGCTCCTTTCACATCCTTGTTCCTCAAAGTATATAGGAGAGGATTGAGGGTTGGAGTCACAACCGTGTAAAAGAGGGTGAGGAATTTGCCCTGCTATGGCCATAGGATTGCTTGGGTTGGATGTAGATGGCTGAGCTGGTCCCAAAGAAGAGGGACAAGACTACTAAATGAGAACCACAGGTATCCATGAACTTGTGCCAAACTTGGACTGACTTAATTTTTATCACTGCTTGAACAATGAGTCCATAAGAGACCAATATCAAGGCCATAAGAAGAAGAAGCAGAACCAGGGTGGCCACGAAGAGCTGGACTTCATTTGCATGGATGTCAACACATGTTAGCTTGATCACAATAAGAAGTTGTGGAGATGGTGATGCCCACAGCGTGGAAGCCAAAAGGTGATGGTACTCTGGATGAGATTGTTTCCCGCTCCACTGAGCCATGCTATTCCTGCTAAGGCCTTGCAAAATGAACAGTACATGACAGCAGTGTAATTGAGAGGTCTGCACACAGCAACATAGCAGTCAAATGCCAGGACAGTAGGGAGAATACAATAAATGGAGCCCAGTGAGAGCCACACATAGAGCTGTATGGCAGAGCAAGTGGACGTGATGGTCTTGGATGGCCCCTTCAGGTTCCACAGTAACTGGGGGGCAATGCTGTTAGTGAAGCAGAGGTCAAGAAAGGAGAGATTTATGCGGAAGAAATACATGGGCATGTGGAGTTTGGAGTCCAGACAGGAGACCAGGATGATGACTGAGTTGTCAACGAGTGTCAGAAGATAGGATATCAAAACAACCACAAAAAGGACCCCTTCCAGGTGTGGCTGATCTGAGAATTCAAGCAAAATAAAATCTCCTCCAGATGTCAAATTGATTTTGTCCATTGGCTTACTATGGTAAACAGAAACATGGGCATTGGGAATTCAATTTAGGAAAATATCTTTATTATCTTTTACTTATTTTAATTACAATGAAATAATATTTGAAGTAAACTTCTAGATTAGGTTTTTCTGCAGGTCTTCACAGAGAAAGGAAAATAAGTAATTATTACAAAGGTGTCCTTAAATGAAGGCATTGTTTTGTATCAACATTCTTTTCTCAATAAACATTTAACTAATCATCTTTCATTCATAGATCCATTCTCTAGTCCCCATTTCCTGATAAATATTTTTGAAAGTAATCTACTTAAAGTAGAAGAGAAAACCTCCCAGTTTTACCATCTATGCAATACTCTTAGTAGGAGTGATATGAGGATGTGAATTGTGAGACTATCAAATACTAAATAGATTACAAGTGACCTTTGTCCTTTATTACAGAAATTAGAACACAGAAATATGGAGAAAAGTGAGTACTGGGTCAGAAAAATAATTGGGATATATTTCATGTTCTCTGACTCATAGACAAAGTAGGTTATGTTTCTTACAAGTAATTATCTGATTATGGGTTGTTTGTCATCCATCATGGGCAGATTTTAGTATAAGGAAAGTTAAATTGTCTTATAATATTCTTTAACAACTAGTTTGTGATTATTTATATGCTAATTTTAAATAGAGAGAATAAGATTTTAGCATTTTAAACTCTGGAGCAAAATGTTCAAGTTCCTTTAGCTAATAAAAACATCTCAGAAAACTTGATAAACGTGCTACATAGATTTTGACATGTTACTTATTTCTAATGTTGTTTGATGAAAAATGCTAATTTATACCAGATAGATGTGTTTTAGTTTTATTATTTAAATATAACATTTCAATTAATTCAAATATTCTACTCCTGGAATCAAATGGGAGCACAAGAACTTATTTCCATCACCTCCAGAAAAAAGCACAATTTACATACTTTAAAATGTAAAATTCCGCTTAAATGTGAAATTTTTTCAGAATGTAATGTCTCCCTATATGAATTCATGTTACTCAACCTTCATTAAGCAGAAATCTACTAATTACCATTTTTCTACTTCAGTATCAAATTTCAAAATCATTTAATCTATTGTGATGTTAGTTTTGGAAACACCTTGAGAAATAATCTTTTTTTAATGTTCAGATTTGCAAAGGAAAATGGCATTAATGTAAGTGCAGAAAAGTGTCCTACTTATGTCAGAAGCAGACATGAAATCAAAATATGTAAATAGTCCCACTGCAATATTCTAAATTATTTTTAAACCTTGGAATATGAGGAATAACCCAAGGGGGGCCTACCACTACAAATCATTCCTTAATTTACATTTTATCCAGTTTATTGTGAATAGTGACTACTCTCTGGCATCCAACAGAACCAGCTTATTTATTGAAATTGAGATATGGAGGCATATAGTTCATCATTCATTCCCCAATCCTGGGATTTCTGGGATGGTGATGCCAACTCTGCCTCTAATGGAGAAGGGGTTTAGATCCCATGTAGAAGATGGAATGGACAAACTTGCTTACAGTTGCAGACTCCCTCTGTTCCTTGGACTGGTGGTTGTCCATCATCATCTCCTTGTTAGTTGTCCTGGGTGAGTCCAATGAACTGTAGAGTCAGTGTTTCAACTCTGTTGAGATTCAGGGGACAGCTGGCACATGGACAGCCCAAGAATTTAAGTTTCTTGGACATACACCTATCAACTCTAGCACTAACTATAGGTTCAAATAGAAGAGGCAGAAGAGCCATGTGGAGAGGCCATTGAAGAGGCCATTCTCTCCCAGTTTAAAGGGCTTGGGGGCCTTGTCTAACATTGGTTGAATATATATGCAAGGATCTATATCAGAACTCTCATTTCAGTTTAATTAGTCAATATGTCTATCTTTGTGCCAATACCATTTACTTTTGACGACTGTAGATTTGTAGTATGATAAAGTCAGGTAATGTGATTCCTCCAATTTCATTTTTCTATTTCAGTATATCTTTGCCTATTCTGGGCCTCTTGCCTTTCCAAATAAATTTCATAGTTAGCTTTTCAAATTTAGTGAGAAATGCTGTGGCAATTTTTATTAGGATTGCATTAAATCTGTGAATAATTTAGTATGGAATAAACAATTTAATGATATTTAATCTTCCTATCCATGAACAGGGAATATTCTTCCATTTATTTAGGTCTTCTTTGATTTCCATTAACAGGGTTGTGCAGTTTTCTGAATACAATCATTTACATCTTTAGTTAAATTTATTCCTAGCTATTTGGTTCTTTTAGTTGCTATTGTAAATGGGATTTTTTCTTGATTTCCTCCTCAGATTGCTCATTATTGTTGTTCAGGAATGCTACTGATTTTTGCACTTTGATCTTAAAACCTGCAACTTTAGTAAACTCATTTATAAGCTTTAGAAGCTTTGTTACAGATTTCTCAGGGTTTTCTATGTATAGGATCATGTCATCTGCAAATAGTGAAATTTTATTTTTTCCTTTAAATTTGGATGCCTTTTATACCTTTTTCTTGCATAAGTGCACAAGCAACTACTCCTAACACAATGTTAAATAAGAGTGGTGACTTTGTGCATCCTTGTCTTGTTCCAGATCTTAAAGGAAACCTTTTAGGATTTCATCATTGAACATGTTTACTGTGGGTTTTCATATATATCATTTATCATGTTGAGGAAGTTTCCTTCTTTTCTTATTTTTTGAAGTGTTTTCATCAGGAAAGACTGCTGTATTTTGTTGAGTGCTTTTTCTGTATTTATAGAGATGATCATGTGATTGTTTTTTCTTTCAATCTGTTTATGTGGTGTATTACATTGATTGAAATTCTTATGGTGAACCCACCTTGGATATCAGGGATGAAGCCCACTTGGTCATGGTATATAAGTCATTTGATGTGTTGTTGAATACATTTAGCAAGTATTTTGTTGAGGATTTTATCATCTAGGTTCATTAGAAAGATTGGTCTTTAGTTTTCCTTTCTTGTGGCATCTTTGTTTGTTTTTGGTATTAAGGTGATGTAGGCACCGTAGAATGATTTAGGCAATGTTCCCTTCACTTTTATTTTTGGAAGAGTTTAAACAGGATTGGTGTGAGTTCTTATGGAATGTTTGGTAGAATTCACCTGTGAAGCCATCTGGTCCTGGGCTCTTCTTAGTTGGGAGGTTTTTGAAGACATATTCAAACTTGTTACTTGTGATTGGTCTGTTGAGTTCATCAATTTTTTTCTTTCATCAATGTAGGCTGCTTGTGTTTCTAGGAACTTGTACATTTCCTTTAAATTATCCATGTTGATGGCATACAATTTTTCAAATTACCCTCTTTGATATTCTTTATTTCAGTTGGTTCAGTGGTGATATCCCCTTCCTAATTTCTTATTTTATATATTTGCATCTTCTCTCTTTTTTTGTTTGTTAGTCTAGGTCAATTATACTAATCTTCTCAAAGAACCAGCTTTTGGTAATATTTTTTCTAGTGCTTTCTTATTTTCAATTTCATTTAGCTCTGCTCTAATCCTTGTTATTTCCTTCTTTGTACTTCCTTTGAGGTTTGTTTGCTCTTCTTTTTCTACTTTCTCCAGGTCTGCAGTTAGGTCTTGATTTTTAGCTCTATCTTCTTTCTAGTGATTCTTAGTCATTTATGGCTATGAATTTACCTCTCAGTACATCTTTTGCTGCATCCCAGAGATTTTGATACTTTCTGTTGTCATTTTCTTTTGTTTCAAGGTAGTTACTGATTTTTTTTTTTTGTTTTCCTCTTTGATCTACTGATTGTCTAAGAGGGTGTTTTTTAACTGTCATATATTTGTGCCTAATGTGCCTCTCGGCCCCTTACTGATTTCTAGCTTCATTCCATAGTTGTCAGAGATATTACTTTGCACAATTTCTATCTTTCTGAATTCATTGAGAGCTGTTCTCCGGCCTAGCATCTGGACTATCTTTGAGAATGATCAAAGTGCACTTTAGAAGAATGCATATCCAACAGTATTTTGGTGTAAGGTTCTTTATACGTCTATTAGGTCCACATCCTCTAATGTATTATTCGAGGTTTTTTTCCTTTATCAATTCTCTGTCGAGATGTTCTGTCTAATGGTGATAATGTTGTATTAAAATCCCCCTTTACAATTGTAGGGACATCTATTTCTTCACTTAATTTTTCCAATGTTTGCTTCATGTATTTTGAGTCTCCCTGGTTATGTGCATAAATGATTATGATAGTTCTGTCTTCTTAATAAATTTCACCTTTTATTAATATATAGTGTTGTTCTTTGTCTCTTACAATAGATTTGCATGTAAGTCTATTTTCTCTGATATTAGTATAGCTACTCCCACCATTTTTTGCTATGTTTTTGCATATAGAAATATTTTCCAACCATTCACTTTTTAAAATTTTAATAATTTTTTAAAAAGATACTTATATTACATAAATGTTACACAAAAATATAGGGATTTCCATGTGCCCCACCTCCCACTCCTCCCACATCCTCCCACATAAACATCCTTCATTAGAATGGCACATCACCTGCAATAGATATACACATCTTGGGGCTTTACCACTAAGCATGGACCATAGTTCACATTGTAGACCACACTCTCTCCCACACAGTTCTGCAATTTATATGATGATATAAAATGGCCTATATCTGTCATTGCAATGTCACTCAGGACAATTCCCAAGTCCCAAAAAAGCCCCTGTGTTACAGCTGTTTTTCCCTCTCCTTGCTCCCAAAGTGTCTGGTGGCCACTGGCTCCACATTTATGTTGTAATTACTTCCATTGCATGAATCACAATACGTCTATAACAGAATACCAGTAAGTCCACTCTAGTCCATAGCTTTTCCCCAATCCTGAGGAGTCTGAGATGTTGATGTCCACTCCACCTCCAAGTAAGAGGGGGCTTATATCCCATGGACAAGATGGATGGGATTATCCTGCCTGCAGCTGCAGACTCTCTCCATTCCCTGGGATGGCCGTTGTCCATCATCATCTCCCCACCAGGTGTTCAGGGTGAGTCCATTGAGCTGTAGAGTAGGAGTTGCAGCTCCACCGAGATTCCAGGCCCAGGAGGCACATGGGCAGCCCAAAGACTCTGGTCTCTGGAAGTACATCTACAAACTCTAGCACCACATATGGGTTTGAATAGAAGGGACAGATGGGCCATGTGCAGGGAAGACATATTTGGGTCCAACTCTGTCACTCTCAGGAGAAAGGATACCAAAGTAGGGTCCAATGATAAGGCATGAAACTTTGGTGCTATCTGCCCTGATATAGGACCTGGGTGTCTCCAGAGCCCTCAGAAGCCCCTCTGTTTGGGGTGATATCCAGATTGGAAGCCTATGGGGTCCTATTGAGATGTGCATAAGCGTTACCTCTGGGATGACCTACCAACTCACTTTGAAGTCTCTTAGCCATATGTACTCATTGTCTTTATCTTTTGTCCCTTTTATTCGAGGTCTTTTTCCAGTCATATTGCCAATTGGCACTTGTTAGTAATCCCTTGTTGCCAGGGAGGCTTATCCCCAAGAGTCATGTTCCATGCTGGGAGGAAGGTAATGCATTCATATGCTGGGTTTGGCTTAGAGAGAGGCCACATTTGAGAAATAAGGAGGCTCTCAGGAGGCAACCCTTAGGCACCCCATAACAATAAGCTAAGTTTCAATTTCAAGAGCAAAGATTCATAAGGCTAGTCATCAATTATAAGAGCCCATTAGTGGATCATCCTCCTTTGCCAGACACTGCCCCTGCACTTGCAGGACTGTTGCTACTCCCTTGGAGAATATGGCAGAGCTCTCCAGGATGGGAATTCAGTATTCTCTCATTTATTGAGTAGTTCTCCACCCACAGTGACCATGCCCCATGAGCATTTGAACAATTTTATATACCTTTTATGTATGTTCAGGTGAACTTTCTCCCATGCACGCCCCATCCCTGACAACCCCCCAACAATAATCCTCTCCCACTCCAGTTGTAACCCTTCTGTGATCCAAAGCTTCTTTAAAGATGAAGCCAATACAATAGCCAAATATAATTAATATGAAAATGAAATCATAATGATGTTTAAATGTAAGAGATAAAATACATGAACACTTAAAAAAATAGCTAAAAATAAAAGTATTAAAGTATTGGGTCATGCAAAAAATGACAATCATTCACTTTTAACCTTCTTGCATCCCTGGGTCTAAGGTGAGTTTCTTGTAGACAGCATATAGGTGAGTCATATTTCCTTATCCAATCCATCAATCTGTGCCTCTGATTTGGAGATTTTAAGCCATTAATATTCAGTGTTATTAAAGTATGAAATTACTTATATAAGCCATATTTTCTTTACATTTATAGATATCATATCTTGTTTTTATTTCTCTTTTATCATTTTAGTTTTATTTATTCTTACACTCTCCTCCTCCTACTCTCTCAATTCTGTTGTTTTTTTTTTTTCATTTCAACTGCAGCACTCCCTTTAGTTTTCTTAAAGGCAGGTTTCTTATTGACAAACTCTCTTAATTTCTCTTTATATGTGAATATTTTGAACTCTCCCTTATTTTTAAATGCCAGCTTTGCTGGTTAGAGAATTCTTGGCCAGAAGTTGTTTGTTTTTCTTTTAGCACCTTAGCTATGTTATTTCACTGCCTTATTGCCTCCATGGTTTCAGATGAAAAAACAGCACTTAATCTTATTGAGTGTTCCTTGTATGTGATGGATCTCTTTTCACTTGTTGCTTTCAGTATTCTCTCTTTCTCTTGAGCATCGGTCAATTTAACAATTATATGTCTTAGGGTAGGCCTGTTAGGATTTATACTGTTTGTGGTGTGCTGTGATTCCTGGAAATGTAAGTCCATGTCCCTCAATAGACATGGGATGTTTTCAGCCATTATTTCCTACAACACTCCTTCTGCCCTCATTCCCTTTTCTTCTCCCTGCAGGATGCCTATAATGTGTGCTTGTGTGTTTTGTTTTTTCATTCAAGTCCTTAAGTCTCTGCTTGATTTTTTTCTATTATTTTATCTATTTGTTCTACTATCTTTCTGATTTCAGATTTACTGTCTTCTACATCACTGATTAGTTCCTCTAACTGTTCAAATCTGCTCTTATATGCTTCCAGTGTATCTTTTATTTCTTGCATTGTGCCATGCACCATCCTCATATCTGTTATATTTTTATGTATATTTACAATTTCTTTGTATGCTCTCCAATACATCTTGATATCCTTACTCTGGTCCTTCACTTCATTAAGTTAATTCTTGATATTTGTTTGGACATCGTTGATTAGGTGTTCCATGTTCTGTATTTCTTCATGTTTTTTTTTTCTTTCAGTTTGTTCATTAAACTAGGCCAAGTCTTCCTGTTTCTTAGTATGGGTTGTAACTTTTTGTAGGTTTCTAAGCATATGTTTATCTTGATGGGGTTATCCAGGTGGCTAGCTTCTCTTTCTACCCTAGTGCTTTATTTTTTTTTTTGTCATTTTTGTGTGTTGTAAGATTTCACTTTGACATTGGTTCCTTTTAATCTATTTCCATGCTGTTGTGTATGTTTCCTTGAAAAAAATTAAGATTAGTGGAAAAGAAAGAGATAAGAAAAGACAAAGAATAATAGTAATAATATTAAAAATGTAAAAGAGGAGTTTTAAAAGCCCTGCAAAAGTAAATAATTAGCATGATTAAAAATCATAAAAAGTACAGAAGAATGAGATTTAAAAAGTGGAAAAGAAAAAAAAATGAAAAGAGAAAAAATAGGAAAAGTATATAGAATGAATTAAAAGGCCAGAATGATGAAAAGATAGGAAAAGAAAAAAGACAATAAAAAAGACAAAATAAAAATATAAGGAAAGAAAAGTGAGGGGAAAAGAATGAAAGAGAGAAATAAAAATTTAAAAATTGAGGACCAAACAATATGAGGTGGAATGAATGAAAAACAACAGAATACAGAAGATAGAAAAATGAAGGAAAAAAAAGAAATGACATAGGTAGAAAAATATCTGTAAAAGAAATATAATGGAGGGAAAACACAGAAAATGGAAACACAACAAACAAGATACAAAACAGCAGCAACAACATTAACAACAAAAAACAACCTGGTGAAACAACCTTCCCTTTAGACCCCTGAAGAGCATCTCAGGCTGCTGGCATTCATCAGTCAGTCACCCTGCAGCTTGCCCTATGCAGGTGATGTACAGGTTTTAGCAATTAAAATTTAAAAACTTAAAATAAAAAAGGAACCTTTAAAAAAAAATAACAGATCCTAGAAATCCTAAAACAAAAAGAATGTCTATATGTTTCCTGTCATAAACTATCAGCTGGATGCCTATAACCAGGTGGATCACTCTCTTGCAAGACCTGGGAATCAAACAAGGGGGTCCATATATGCAAGGCAGGAATTCCTCCACTGAGCTAAATTGTCTCCTTAGGTTAATTGGTCTTCAGAGATCTATCTGTTCCCTTTCCCCAAGACATTTTTAGACTTCTATAGCTTGCTAGTGTCCTGCTGATTAGGCACCTGTCCCCATCCCCTCTATAATCTAATTAATTCTTTCCCCAGGCAGGCCACTGGGCATGACAGCCTGCCTGACTGAATCCCCACTACCCTCTTCCTATTGTGTTAGCATAACTTCTGAGATTCAAAGGAGGCTCAGCTATTGTACTCACCACAAAGAAACCATTCTACACCCTCTGCCAGATCCCACTTCCTAATGGAACACCCCTCCCACTACCTTGGAAGCAGCAAGCCAGGGGCACCAAGTCTACTTGCTGAGATGGTAGGGTATATATGTCATTTCCAGCCACAAGGGGGAAGAATTCATGGTTTTCTTCTTTATAATTCCAGTACCCTCCTATATGACTCTGAGCACCTTCCAGTTCTACATATATCCAAAGCACTTCCTTAAGATAGTTACATGCATTCTCTCTGCTATTCTTCTGAGAGGGTCAGTCACTACCTACCTACTTCATCGCCATTTTTCTGGATGTCCTATTCTGTGATTATATTTGATTTATAATTTGTTAGGTAAAATATTAAATGTCACCCTACTTTTAATTGGTTTTATAAAAACTTTTCTAATTCCAAATTTATGCAAGTATTCATCCATATTCTCTCCCCACCCACTAATACAGTATATATTTTGCACTGAATTCTTTACAAAATTCTTCTCAGGCATATTTTAGTTAAATTGATGTATCAGAGATCTAATATTACCACTATTGTTAGTGAGTTAGTATTTACCTTATTAAATAATTTATCATTTCCTCAGATTTCCAATGTCAGATTTATGACATTTTGTCATTCCAGTTGTGTATATTTGTATTTCAAAGTTTATTTTATTTTCAGTGATGTATCTCCCAGAGCTATATATCTCAAAGAAACCGAGCAAGTTCATTAATTCATGCAAATTATATTCTGCTTTTATTACTGTTACTTTTTCAATGTTTAATTTCACATGTTTTTACAAAACTCAGGTAGGTCCATTTTTCAGAATTGTTATTCAATGACTGTTTTTAAATTGCAATGATAGTTGTGATGGGTATTCTTTTATTTCATCTTTTATAGGCTATAGTATCAACAATAATCTAGATGTCACTGTGAAGATATTTTATAATATGTTTAGCATCTACATCCAGTTGATTCCCGGGGATTGCCCTCAATAATGTGGTGGCTGTTATCCAATCTCTGGAAAAGTTTAGCAGCAAAATTGACATTTCTCAGAGAAGAAGAAATTCTTCCACAAGATGGCAGCATCAGACTTACTTTGGAAAGCCTTATGTTTACAATAGAAAATAATTTAAAAAAAAATAATTATGAAGAATGCTATCCTAATAAACATGATGCTAGATTTTATTTTCAGCTAAACAATATTGATTTATTGGTTAAATTCCCCCACTGTTCCTTCCTATCTGAAAAATGTTTTCAAAAATTAGTAACATATTTTAAATTTCAGTGTTCTTTGCTGAATGCTACATTCCTCTTTTCAGCATTTGGAATTTTGATCTGTGGTAACACTCTTGAATTCTGAAATAAGTTTCACATGACTATTGTCCATTATTCTTTTATTTAGTCTTGAATTTCATATGTAATATTTCCATTATGATGTTGTGTTGATAGACATGGAAGATACTAATCCTTATTTGTATTTTTCAACTATTTTGTCAGCTTCTGCATTACTGTGAAGCTTGTAATATTGAGGTTTTACATTTATCCACTTAGAAAATTATTTAGAAAATGAGAAGCAGCTACAAGAGTATAAATAATTAAAAGTGCTTAAGAAACAGGATAATAAAGCAGAAAATCTTTGAAAACAACATTTTTTTAAAGTTTTTGAATGCCTTATTTTAAAGTCTTCATACAATTTAACAAAGGCGTGATTTAAAAAAAGTTTCATCAATAGGAGATTCCCATATAATTCACCCCCGCCCCCAATCTTACTTTCCCCTATTAATAACCTCTTATATTAGTGTGGCACATTTGTTACAGTTGATGAACAAATATTTAAGCACTGCCACTAATCAAACTCTATAGTCTGCATTATGTTTAACACTTTGTGGTGTAGTTTTATAGGTTTTCACAAATTGCTGTATCAAACAGAAAAATACAATGCCCTTCAATCCAGGTATTCTTCCCTCCCCCTCTCCTCAGAACTTTTAGTAACCACTATCTTTTTATCAGTGTCAAAAGTTATTATTTCACTCAAACAAATAACTGCAATAATAATAAATCAACTTTGGTCTGTGGTTGCACCACCCTTATATTTGTTCATTCCTGAATCTTGAAGAATTTGAGATGATGTCTGTTCTTCAGATTAAGAGGGGGCTTAGATATTATAGGGTAGATAAAATAAACTGTCTTTCTTGTAGTTGGATATACTCTTTGTTTTTTAGAATGAAACTTGTCCATCATCAAAAAATTTTAATATGTTTTTAATGAAGTATATCATTCATACATGAATATACCTATACAATAAGTGCATAGTTAAATTTGTAAACTTACAAATAAGCCTGTATAACATACAGTGGTCTCGTACATCTCTGAGACATACACATAATGGTATAGTGATAAATTATCAGGTCAAAAAAATGGGGCATAAGAACCATATGTACAGAAATTATAAATGATTCTTAATTCTGTTATGTTGGGGAGATAGATGATCATATATTCCTGAATAAAGCTCACTGATGGGGTGCTAATTTCATGTAGTTGTGTGCATTGCCTTTAGTGTCTGGTTGTCTCTGGTGTCCTATTTGAGGTTTGTTCACAATGGCATTTAGTGAGATCTGCCTGAGACATGCATAAGTGTAACCTCTGGAATGACCTACTGATTCACATTGAAATCTCTTAGCCATGAAATGCTTTGGTATTTAATGTTTCCCCCTTTTGGTCAAGGTCTTTTCCTAAATGCATCGCTGGTTTGTTTTGGTATTAATCCCTTGGTGCCAGGGATTCTCATCCCTGGGAGTCATGTCCCATGCCAGGGGGAAGGTAGTGAGTTTATTTACATAGATTGGCTTAGAGAGAGGCCACATTTGGGGAACAAGGAGGTTTTCAAAGGTAACTCTTAGGCATTGGTTATTATTAGGCTAAGTTTCAATTTTACAGGAATAAGGTTCATAAGTACAAACACTGATATTGCAGGCTTGGCATATTGACCTGTTTTATTTTATTAAGCACTGCTTATATACTCCAGAGATTT